>JAQGBX010003713.1:0-16702 GCA_034698745.1 Megaphyllum sjaelandicum | reverse complement strand
CGATTTAACAGACTTATGCCTCACCTTGTAGTTACACCCGGTGTACACTTTTTGGCCCAATCAAATCCGCTATTAGTGCTCTCTTAATCTACATTTATACATGTAGGCCTACATCACAGTACATTGGTTAGAATGTATCACTTCAATATACATGTACTTATTCAAACATTTGTTTCTTTGTCCACTTAAAAAGTTGAAGAACCATTAGTTCTGGAAATAAACAAGTATTTTGATAATCATGTCTATTTGAAACATATTACATTGGCCAGGGTTACCTAGTTCTTACCACCATTGGAATAAGGGCCCTAAAATGTATGCCGTTTAAAATGACCAACGTCCACCGGATTCTGTCCCTGCTCACCGCATGCACTCTTCAGCATAAATTTAATTTCCTCCTTCGCCCACCATTTATTTGGAGACATGAATAGGATGTCTTTAGACTCGTTACGAGATAACGGTGAGACAGAGGACAATTCGCTGATGCAAAGGTGAATAAAATGCGGCTGGCCAGAGTGGAAGAGGAGGAGGGAGGAATGGCTTCTCAGGACCACTCTACAGAGGGATTATGAAACATCACGTTTTATGGGCATTACTGACCCATTCGATTCAATTTACTCGAAAAGAAAAAGCACAATAAAAGCAGCCATCGTAAAAATGTGCCATTGAGCGACGAAGAAGGAGAAGTAGAAAAACGGCACCGCGCGCACAAAGAGTGAAGTTTTGTCGCACTTTCAGGAAATGGCAAAATGGCTCTGGGGATTCAGAAACGATTAAATTACTCGTATCATCGATCTTTCTGACCACCAGTTCATGATTCCCTGACATGTCATGGACGTACGAAAATGGCAACGGCGTCGGTGTTGCAAAGTGTGGACGCGTGTATTGGCAGCTCAAAAATCAACAGCAAAAGCCATAGCGATGCATTGGTGCAAAAACTGCTACTTTTGGCACAACTGCTAGTTGGGATGGAAGAGGCAAGGGAAGAATATCGAGCGATTATTTGGATCACGCTGTTACCGATCGTTTACACTTACAGTAATTTCCATTTAGAACTCTTTGGATAATTTATATGGGTGGTTGGGTGGTTGTAGATTTTTAATGATGACCTATTTCTGTAAACTAGAGCTAAAAACCAACGCCAGGAAGTATATACAGTAAGTTGACCATTATAGACACCCTTACAGATTTTGCAGAATCGACCAATAACTGACGGTTAAAAATGTTAAATTGACAGAGTTGGGTTTCCATTTCCGGAACAAATTTCCCTAACCATTAAAATGCAAAAATATGACATAAGCCAATGTAAGGCTCTGTCCACACTGGAGGAAACAAAAAAGAAACTTTGTTGCTAATTGCTGCCAGTTGTTTGCATAAATTGATTTACAGCGCCCATGACCCGCTGGTCATGTCACATATATTTCTACATATTGTTCACATGAATTTTTACCTAAATTGTTTAATCCAATTGTTTCCAAAAATACTGGTAACCTATTAGAGAGATTTCCTCTATGTGTACTCTAGTGTGGACGTAGCTTTAGACATGTACATGAAGAACTACAAAAATTTCAACAGAAATGCACACATTTAGATTTTATTTTTCAACACGACAATTTCATTATTCACGACTGCAATCTGAACTTAATGACTTCAATTTCACTTATACTTTTTTATTATAAACAAATCACTTTTCCATGACCATAGTCAGGTATTTACTGTATATAATTTATTCCTTCAAGTGGATTTATTCCATGTTTTTCCAATTTCCCAGTCCTGAGGAAACTTTGCATGATTGAAAAACATGAAAAAATTGAAGGAAATTTAGAAAAGTTGCTTACTAGTGAATAAACCAATTAACCAAATTTTTTTTAACCAAAAAGCATTTTGGTTAAAAATGTAAACTTTGCATGTATTTTTTGTTGAACTTCCGTTTAGAAGAAAATAAAATGTTTTGGTCAAGAAGGAAGTTTACGGGTGCGAGGACGTTAGCAAGTGTCTTTGAACACTTAATTTCGAAAGAGTGTCGCGTAGTATTATTTCAGACCCTTACCACTAGGCGACACTGATTATCAAGTACATTTTTTAATTGCTAACGTGCACTTACCCAATGACTAGACATTTTAAAATATTGCTATAAATTCGAAATTTATAGTGAAATCTGACATTACTAATCTATATACATGTACATTTACAGTATACACTGTATGTAAAACGAGGTAAAAAATTGACCTTGAAATGGCCGTTAAAAAATTCACTTACGCCTTCAAGTGTAAACGATTCGTCTGACGCATTTATCTTGCACGGAATTTTAAATTCTAACATTTAAAATAATAAATAAGCTTGGAAATTAACCAACTTGTAGTAAACCTTGCGCTCGATTCTTCCGAATGTCTTTCGCGTTCCATTCTTTCGAACGTTTCTGCGTTCCATTCTTTCGAATGTCGGTCGCGTTCGATTCTTTGGAACTTTTTCGTGTTCCATTTCGGATTTTTGTTTACGTTTATTTACATGTATATAAAAATAGTACGAGTCAATGTTTTTAAGCTTCAAAATGATTTCTCTATATACATGTACTGTATATAGTACCCGCTTTATCTACAGTACATGTACTGTCACCTGAGGCTATTCATTTTTATGAATTATTCAAAATCGAATACGTGATAATATAGTGAATTGACGCTATTTTAAAACACATGAATTTCTTAGGAGGAATAAGGAAATTCTAAACTCTAGGATCCCAGAAGCTAAACGATAAACTTTGGATAAAAAGGATGAATTCTGATTTATTAAAATTATTATGTTTGCGCAAACCTTTAAGGTTTTTGTTTGCAACACTCTGTACTATAATTTCAAAAACGACCAACAAAATGGCAAAAATCGACAAAAAAAGTATGAAAGATAAATCCTGTTTCATGGCTTACACGGAACCAACAGCAGTCCAAACAAAATGTAGTTTTTAACTCGACAACAAACAAAATTGGAAATCCTTTTCTTATTTCCTGAGAAAATTGGCATCACAACTGAATAAAACCTAACCAAGCGCAAAAAAAATCTAGGCTCCTAAGGAAGAGGAACGATTTTTTCTTTCTTTTTGTGAACACAACCGGAATTTTCAAAGTAAAAGCAATTCCCTCACTCGCTCTACTGCATTAACAAGACCGCTCATTAGACGGGCCGGAAACGAGCCAATCATGGCAAGACAGTCGCACTTCCGCCACCTTATCCTACTTCTTTTATCTTTGGGATTTTAATAGGACCATGTCATTCGCTTTGAAGTTTGATTATCGATATTTCAAACAAAAAAACCACCCATAATCCGAACACAACTCCGTGCTTAAGGGTTGAAAAAGCTACAGAAAGGTGGCGCTGAAAACACTCAAAAAGCCATCTTTAGGGGACTTAAGACCATAACCAAATCAATAATCCGCAAAAGCAAACTTCTGAAAACAGAAAGTATTCTCAGAGTATTTGTTGGAACTGTTTAATGCCGTTCAAAGCGGATAATCTGCTAAATTCTTGCATACCTTACTTGGATATTAAGTGAAAATGTAAACTAACAACCAAAATATGGGATATTTGAAAGATATGAGAACATAATATACATGTACATGTACAACATCACCTTGAAAACAGTTAATTACTTTCCAGAAACTAACAAAAGATTCTTGAAACCTATGTTACTTTGACGAAATCAAGAACATATACATTCTTGAAATCTGGATTATTTTAATGAAATCGAGAATACATTCTTCACATTTCTCAGTAACTAAATTGCTCGCTTGAAACCAAATACGTTCTCAGAGAACGAAGAATATTTTTGGAAATATGTTGATAAACAATATACAAGACAGACAGTATCTGAAAACTATGAATGTTGTCTAACTCTTGAAATGTATTGTGAGTTAAAATCGAGGATATAGATTATTGAAATCAAAAATGTTTTCTTAAATTCTAGGATATCTTATTGAAATCTATAAAATCTTACTGCAATTTAGGATGTTTTCTTGATACGATCTAGAAAGCATAATTGAACTTTAATCAATTTTTTTTTTAAAAATAATACACTAAGTTACGGAGGGATATGTTTAAAAGCCAAATAAAATTGTGTGTGCCTCTGCAAACTGTGTCTGGGAAAACGTTAATTCTATCAAGCACCTTTAATGACTTCAAAATACCATTCACTGTTGATAAATTGAAGCTACATTGTTCAGTAGCGTTGTTCATCTTTGAAATATATAATACCAACATTCTTAATTAGTAATTTGCAGCACTGCAATGTTCGACTATTGAGTTGAGAC
The DNA here is from genome assembly GCA_034698745.1 of Megaphyllum sjaelandicum. Taxonomy (NCBI): domain Eukaryota; kingdom Metazoa; phylum Arthropoda; class Diplopoda; order Julida; family Julidae; genus Megaphyllum; species Megaphyllum sjaelandicum. The sequence continues at coordinate 12,407 of JAQGBX010003713.1, read as the reverse complement.
AATTAGTAACCAACATGTTAATGGGTATTTAGCTCAAGCCTAGTTAAGAGTACACGTAATTTCAGATGAACATAGCAATCTTAAGTCTTTGAAACTTGTGTGGCAAACTTTTGACCCTTTTCCACTTTGATTGCCTACACATTATCATCACGCTTTAGTTATCAATGCACTTGTCTCCATTGAAAACTAATCCGAAGGAAAGCCTAAAACCAATTTAAGCTTTTCCTCCATTTTCGCAGAAATGACTAATCAAAAGAAGTGACAAACTTAATCATCCGTAATCGGGTTATCATTAATTAGCCGATTTTCTCAGTTCACTCACGTATTTGCTTGCTCAATTTAAGGCCTTAAGTACGAAGAAAATAAAAGACAGCACTTGACAACCATACTTCCAAAAAGCTTTTCAGCTACTAGACAACCTTTACGTTCAAAGTGCTTCTCAGCTACTTATGTAAAGGTACAAGTTTAAGTCTGTCAAAAATATTGGGAAAATAAAGCAAAGGACTCTGCATGTTCGCAAACAAAACAACTCAAACCACAAGGCTCAAACTGTCCAAAAGCTGGACTATGTAAAGACTAACTTTTTAATCAGCGCCTGTACAACAACAACCACAACAACAATAAATAATGCATGGCTTTCATTGCTGTGCAGAAAGCCCTAAATTACGAATAAATGAAAATCACCGAACTTCTGCACAACAGGATACTTACACCAATTGCTTTTCGGAAGACCAGTTTGTAGTGTTACCTTAACTTGGGACTTGCAATTTATTCTTAATTACTTTTTTCATGATTATTGGTTAATCCACTCTTATACATCAAACTTTCCAGACTGTATAAACTAAATATTAAGCCAGCAGCAATCGTGTAGCAAACTAATACAATAATAAATTCAGTAGGTTACTTAATCAACTGATTAATTAATCAATGAAATTCAGGCTGGAGAAAACATTTCCCAGCTTTATAACATAAGATGAACTTCATGTTATTAATCAAATTAAGAAAATGAATACTAATTTAGTCTTTCTCATTATTTCAAAGACTGTAAACTAACAAAAAAAAAAACACTGTGCAATAAGTATGAAATTACTTACGTTTTACAGTTCTGTGCTCACTCCTCACCATGGTATCTTACAGCAGCCATTTTTCAGTTTATCAACCCACACGCGACTTTTTGAGACATGTAGACAGACTGCGGGCAAAAGAAACATTGATACTTAGGTCTGGTTATAGAAATAATGATGCAAGTTAATTTCTCAGTCAATTTTATTCAAATTCTTTCTTTGCAAAGAGCACATATTGCGACAAAAACCTTTTGTCTCAATCGTCGATTAATGATACATTTGAATTCCCTCTTCAAAATCTACAATATATGCTAACATGTCAGGAGGTCTATGTACAGTATTTATATGATATATTAAGACAAGTAATAACCCTGTGACAAATATGAAATGGCAGAATTATATATAAAACAGTGCATAGCAACATTGTGATTATGACGAAACTGTCAGAAATAAACAGCTCTGACTAGCAGCAATTATTCAGGTCGAATTATTTTTATTACTAATAATTCATTGAACAGCATTCAAGGCAGACATTAGGATAAGAAACTAAAATCAATAGGTAGGGTCTATGGTTAATATCGTTAAGGGGGCAGCGTAGGACTATCCTAAATGACTCTAGCAAATCTACCATTGACCCAATTACACGATTAAGTAGGCCTCCAGCTAACTGATAGCTGTTAACCAAGCGTCTTAATTATTACTAGGTCTAACGTGTTAACAAATTACTGAATTTTGACACATTTCACCGTGGAATTGGTTCGTTTTTCCCCAGTGAAAATCTCCAATGCCGTTCAAGTTATGCAGGAAGGCGCACAACAATTTGCAGTTTGGCTTTCCAAATACCAGATTTTATGAAAGTCTCCCTTTTTAATAAAAAATAATGGAAAATTCATTTAATCCTATCTTCTAGTATATTTGCATCTGTAGCGTAGAAAGTATGAAAAATAAACTTTGGCGTCCTATATAATACGAAGGAAAATGAAATTTACTGGTACACTTTGCATGGATTTGCTTCAAATCTGCTCAAACCACGTCTCACTGTGCTTGTAACTTCATCGATGGATTAATCACATTACAATAACCCTATCATTCAACCAAATAAGCTTAGGCTTCAACCCAGCAGAGAATATACTGAAGCTCATTGTAATGAAATTATACTGCAGTTTTAACTAAGATATGAACAAATGTGGAGAATGCAACAAAATAGTTCGGCTTAAATTCATAGTAAAACTTATCTATTGTTGGAAGTTAGCAGGCAGTTCAGCACTCAGAATTACATTTTAACTGCAGCTAACATGAAAATATCAATTTGAAGTTGTAATTATACTGCAGTGTGATTAGCGATTAACCCTAAAGTGATTGCTTGATCTACTTCAGTATACTAAAAGCTGCAATGTCCTTTTGAAGGAATGTACATGTATATACATACGGTATACACACATCTTAGCTCGAATATCTAAATTCTTAGTTTTCTTTGAACGTATGGATAAGCCTGTGCACTTACAATATGGTCGATCTGCCCCAAATAATATACAGTTGCATAAATTACAATTGATCCCTCAATTAAAAGCATCATTCCAATTAGTTGATCAAGCTAGTAATCCATCGACGAAAGAATTACAATTACAGAGATCATAAAATTGTGGCAAAATATTGCGTGACAAACAAATAAAGCCAAATGGCTATAATACAAATTCTACTAAAAATTTCAAAGGTCAACAAAACGAATGTCAAAATGGGATCAAGCAATCGTTTTTAAAAAAGTTACAGAAATCATACTAAACTGCCAAACTGACCATAGACATAGGCTACCCCATGTGAAAAATACCTCCAACTAATGATAGCATAGGTATTATGTAAAAATGACCTTACACGGCAAAAAAATAATATTATGACGATCTTCAATCACATACCCGAAATGTTAACATTTCGTTTCAAACGAAGGATTGTTAGTTCAAGATACAAGTACATGTATTCAGTTTTTGATCTGTCAGTATGATTCGCCTGCCACTGACACGTCCTTTTTAAAAAATAAAATACAGTAGGCCCCTACTTATTCGAGCGACGCCACGTATACATTGAACTAATAATTCCCCTTTGAAATGAAAGGATGTTACAACATTTTTAGCATTCCGTTAACGGGATTATAGATTGCTAATTGCTGGGGCAGAAAAAAATCGAATTCCAAACGTACCCTAATTCGGGCCACGTCAATTTAAGATTTGCGGTCGAAACTGCAGGTTACTACCATACATTTGATATCTATGAATCAAGTGTGAATCGACCTTTCGATTTTGATACGGGCAAACTAAACCAAAATCTTAAACTAAGTAAAATTGAGATCCAACACTCACCAACGAAACATTTCGAAAGCGCAAATTCGCCATCTTGTCTCTAGTCTGAGAGCAGCTGCTCGAAGCGTCCGTTAAAAAGTACGGAGTCTCGTAAGGGACTGTCCCAAAAATGCCTTTGATATGTTAACTGCCGATTTATAAATGTCAGTAATATTTAACGTTAGCACAGTATACTGTGACGTAATTTAACGGGTTGTACCATATTCGATTAGGGTAAAGGCCGAGATAGATCACCGTAATAGCAGCGCTGCAGTCACGTGACGTTTCCGACAAATATAGGTTACTGTTTAAGCGCGTGTCTGTTTACATATGCGTAGGATTAGCGTTCGGAACATATAAACAGATACGCACATAAACACTGACCTATATTTGTCGGGAACGTCACATGACAGCAACGCAGCGCTCGGACCCGGTGATCTACCTCAAGTTGAAAACGTTTGAATTAAAACTTTTTTACTAATTAATTAATTATCTCGCTAACAACCGATAGCATTAGTCAGTGATTGGCACAACCCGACATTAAATTCTCAACAATTACACTGTATTATGCATAATCAAAACAAAAGAAGGAAATAAATATGATTATGTCATCCACAACTAGGCGAAAACTGTGTCAAATTTCTATACATGATAAGCAATTTTAGCACTTGAATGGATTGCCCAAAATAAACTACCGATGATGGTTTAAATGCCGCATTTGTGAAATTTAAAAAGCCCACCACCAACTTCACAAAATTAATTCAGCATATTCGTGCCATAAAACGAAAATTTTAAATTATGGCTAAAACAAATGTGTCAATTCTTCAGGGTTCTTGCAGATCATTAACAACTAACAAAACACGGAAGAAACAACTGCAAAAGTGTGCAACTTTTGGGGTTCCTGACCCTCATATTAGAAGCACAATGATAGATGGAAGATCATCTTCGAATTAAACAATGTGAACTGAAATCTAAGATTGCTGATTTGCAATTGCTGAATTTCTAAAAAAGAAGTCTGCGATATGAATTATGCTGTGGATATTTGTAAAAAATATTAAATGATCAATGAATCGCCTTTTAGCAAAATCAACCGTTTAAAATTAACGATAATGACAAAGGGCAAATAGCTTTATGCCAGGACCTTTCAAGGCAAGGTAATGTCTTACTTATCAACTTTTCCAACTAACAATAATCGTTATGAATTATTAAGCTCTTTAGTTTCGCTTATCACATTTCATCGATTAAGCAACATTTCCAAGAAATGCTTACGAGCTAAAATCTAAACAATAAAAAAGCTATTGTTAATCGGATGTATGGCATTGAGAGGAAGTATAGCAGCGCATTTCTGGTGAAAGCAACAACATTTACTCTAAATCTGATTCCAAACAATGAATATGAATATTCATGAATATTCATGGTTTCAAATCTGTTCAAGAATTACAATTCTGAGGGTTATAAACTATGCACCCATCATTAAATTAAAAGAAAAATAGAATACTCTGATTTGTTTCAAAAGATTGCTTTTATGATTATTGCATAATTATTTTACTTATTTTAAGAAAAAAGCGGAAAAATTAAAATAAAAGAGTTGGAACGCTGAAGAGCATTGGGAGAGAATAAGATAAAAATAAATGTCCTTTAAAATACATTAAAAGGCGTGTTCAAGCACTTATGACTGAAAAAAAAAACACTATAAAAGGTAATAAGATTTTGTAATCCATGATTTGAAGACGTCTTCTTTTCACTTAGAAAATAGCGTATTTCTAGCGGAAATTGCTTTAATTTTAATTCGTTATTTCTGGCTTCCTTATCCAGTTGTTTTACAGGAAAAAAAATCAATTTCAGAAGTTAACGAAAATACAATTTTGCGGGCGCTCGGAGGGTTTCAGAAGTCATTAATTCAAAAGTGTAAACCCATTTATCACTTAAGCCGTAATGTGCTGTATATAAAGTGACATTTAAGTAATTTAGTTCCAGGGTCCCAAACCGCCAGGAATCACAGACTCCTCCGGAAAATCTATTCTCCTAGCATCTTCTACACCATGAAGTGACACCAGGCCTCCCAATCAAATTTAGTGCCGAATTAATTTCCCATCGAAACTAATTTTAATTTCAATTTAATCTGGGGATGATTTTGCCCAACGTATGGTCAAGTTAACGTCGCCTTCGTAAAACTGCGATTCATTATTTGACCGCTGCTAAAGATAAAAGCACTCCCGAAGGACTGAAAATACACAGAAAAGTACTTTAAAACAGCAAAAAAGGACCAGTTTCCTTGAGTGAAAATCCTGAAAGAAGCAGCGCTCTTTATGCAGGAACTTAAGACCATTTTAGCAACCTGACAAACTAAAAAAAAAGTGCATTAAGGCTGAAACAAGACGCTGTTACATCTCCTTAATTAAGATAAATGCTAGTGAAGTGACAACAGAAGTTCACTGCTACTTCCTTTCCTCCGCAATGCCTACTTTACCTTACATCGAACACAAATGGAATTTCTGGGGGATATATTTCTATTAGTTAAACGGCAGAAAAAAAAATTCTAACTTCATTTGTTTTCGGAAAATCCGGATTTTTGCCTGTTTTTCTCGTTGTTTCTCAAAATAAATCAGCTGTTCAATTCTAAATCCAGCAATGAGACAACAAGGAGCCTTAATGCTTTCGTGACGACTCCTTCGCAGTTCTGATAACTGTTGGCCAATCACAAAGCATTTCGTACAATTATTGCAAAACCTCAAGGGTTCAAGAAGCATAAAGCACGTGACAGGTGCACAATTCTGCATTTTTCCATTAGGAGGTCAAATTAATTGAGTGGATATTAATTAAAAAGTTCATCATCGAACGAAATTAGTTAAGCGTTTCAACGGCACAACTAGATTCGAGCCCGGGCATCATACTTAATTACCGTATTCTAATTGGCCAAGTCTGAAACTATCAGATGACATTCCATACTTTTGATTTTCCTGGAGGCAAACCATGAGTCCATATGACAGCTTATTTCCAAACATCAATAAATAAATTCTGCCGCAATAAAATGAGTTCGTGACTTCAATTAACATACTGTATTCATTTAGAAATTAATCTCATACTTCAAAATTAATATCCACTAAGTAAAATCTGCACCAAGATGGCGCTGCATGCAACATGACGGCATCACGTGCATGAATTCAGAACTACGTGCCGGGTGGGTGCGTTATGCTTCAGTACCGATAGGCATATTCCTGAAGGGAGATGGCGCCACATGTCAGCATCAGCTTCATTTTTCGAAACGATTTGACGCCATGGCGCTTCATATCAATGACGTTAAAATCGGCTAAATGGTGGCTGGCTTTATGATGTTCTAGTAAAAAGCCCATGCGGACAAAGATCCCGCATGCGATCCACGATCACTGGAATATGATCACTGTTTGACAACCTGTTATCACAATCGATTTAATGCGCGCCGTGCAGAACGCAGATGGCGCCACTGCTCCGCAAGAACTGGACACAATTGGGTTTTTAATAGTGGACGCTTAGCGACAGCGCCACCTGGTTCCGCCAAACGTCCTGACTATCGCCACCGAGGATTCCGGGCAACTGGCTTCATCATTGTCCTCCACTGTCGCGCATCACGTGAGCACCGTCCTGCCCCCGTACGGCGGCTCCAGGTCGCCGAACGCCGCTTTATCCCCTTGTTTCCGCTTGGCGCGCTGCTGCTGCTGGTGGCCAGGAAATGCTATCCTGCGGCCTTGCGCATCCTCCATGAAGTGCTGCTGCTGTCCCTGCTGCATGTGGTGCTGATGTGGATGATAGTGGGGGTGATGGGGATGATGATAGGGCCCGTCAGCGCTAGGGGGCAGCAGCCGTTCAACGCTATTGTTCGAGCCTTTACTGCCGTCGGAACCGGAACTCCGCTGGCTGGATGGCGGCAGGTGGGCGTAGTTGCCCACGTCGTTGTTCAGCAGACCGGCATCGAGGCCGTAAAGGTCCCGGGAGGTGCTGCCCCCTTTCCTGGGCCTGAACGTGCTGAATTCGGCAATGTTCCTCTCGTGAGGGTCGCTGTTCCGCTGGCTCCCGCTCTGCGTTTCCGGCCCCCACGTGCCGGACGCCATCTTGCCGTAGTCGGTGGGCATGCGATGACTGCCCCGACCGTCGTTGTCTCTGTACAGGGCATTATTGCGCGGATGGTGGCCCAGTTTGGGCACGTTGAGTTCGGACGGGACCCTGGGCAGCTCCCTAGAGGGCACCACCATCACCGGCTCCTCTTGGCAGTAGGAGAGGGGCATGTCGGGAGTCCGCCAGGGGAGCCCCACGCCGCCGCCGGGTGGCAGCACCATGCGGGTCAGGTGAGGAGGATCCGGCGACATGTCCAGCTCGCTGGTGTCGTACAGGTGGTCATCTTCGTCCACGCCCCCATTGGGCTCGTGACGGCCGTTGGGGAAGGGGTGCGAGTCCATGATGACCGGAAGCGGCAGGTGGTGCGACCGGATGTGGTCGACGCCCTTGTTGTTAGGCGCCTTGCCCCGCCGCTTCCGCTTGTGCTCGTTGGGCGTGGCCAAGTGACCGTCGAAGGGGCAACCCCGGTCCAAAGGCCCGCCGTGGAATGCTGATCGGTTGTTGACCGGTTTCGATTCGTTGTCGTCACTGCAAGCCGAGTCGAAATCGTGACAAAGGTCATCGCCGGTTGACCCTCGCAAGCTGCTGGTTCCGGAACAAGGATGGCTGCCGTTGGCGCTCTCCCTGTACGCTTTCTTGGGGAAGTCCACCAAGCTGAGTTCATCTTCAGCCATTTCACCTTCGCTGGAGTGTCTCTCCTTGTCCTCTTCCTCGTCCTCCTCCTCCTCCTCTTCCTCTTCTTCGCTGTCCATGTCCGAATGTCCTTGCTTGCCCCCGCCGTGAGAGCTGACAGACACCTCCTCGTAAGCATTGTTGAAATGGTCTTTTGATTTACTGCCCTTCATCACGTGATTGTTTTCGTTGTTCGGCGGGTAGATGAAGGTGGTGTTGCCCACGGGGGTGAACCCCGCGCCACCGTAGTTGCTGCATTTCACGTCCAGGAGCTGAAAATAGACAAAGAAAATTTTGAAAATTAGAACATGTTGTCATTGGTTTTGTTGAAAACCTGAAATATTGGCCAAATCCTGGAATATAAAATACTGTGAACAATATCATTATGGCAAAATGCGTAGTTGCTTTTCATCATGAGTTTAAAATAAACATGCATTTTAAAAACTGCTTCTTTTCAGTATTAACACATGCATGCAGTTTCAAAAAAAACACCTAATACAGTAAAACCATGTGACCACCTGTTTATGTTGACCACTTTTTAGTGTATTAGTTTGTCTAGTGTACATTTCCTTCATAAAAAATCTTTGTATATTAAGTTGTCTTTTTTTGCAATTTTTACATTGTCAATGTATCTTATAAAGTGATCAGATAGCAGTTAAGTCACGTTATATCCTGCTTTAACCCTAGTGGCTCTCAAATAATTCATCCAATCATGTTATTCAGATCGAAAAAATCACTGAAAACATGATCATATAAGAAGCAAAAAAAATAAAATAAAAATAGTGCAGTATTTTCTTCTATTTTCTTCATTTAAAACAAGGAAAACCTGATAATTTTTTTCTTTAAAAAAAAAATGCGTAATAAGGAAATAAATATATTGTACTGCATGTAATGTACATGGACATGATGATTCTATACTTTTTTGGTTTTGTGGTTTTTAACTACATGCATTACAGTCTACATGTATAAGTACAATGTACATGTTCATTATGTTAATACAAGCATTCTTTGTACAGTATAGTGACCACCTGTGTACAGTGACCAGCATAGCATTTTTTGGAGGTCATTTTTAACAAGTTTTACTGTATATACAAATTACGCAAAACAATTAAAGCAAACGAATAGCAGCAATTAGCGAAAAAAAAATTTCCACTTCTCCTCCAGTGTGGCTGTTGTTATAGCAACATGCTTCAATGAAATGTATGAATGTTTTCATGAAATGTTAAAGACTTCCTGTACATAAGTCCTGCAAGTACCGTTAGAAACAACGCTTCTATTTTTATGAAAACTAATTAACTTACTGAAATAATGGAAAAATTTCAGGCAATTGTTTCCCCCAAAGACTGACTAAGAAGGAGTTTTTCCACATTTCCCGAGTTTTTCAGGATTTTTTTTCGATTTTTCCCCATGGCCCAATACGTTCCCTCCTCAGTGCTATCAAAAGTGCACTGGGCATTGTTAGAAAAAAAATAACAACAAAAAACAAGACAAAAAATGGGAAATAGCTGGAAGACACGCGTCCCATGATGAGCAGAGCATTTGCAACAAACAGACAACAAGACTCGTTGTTAGGCCACACACGTCCCCTAAATTGAAGAAGAGGCCAGGAAAATGATGAAATCTGGCCCAATGGCATCTTTGGGTGGCTCGGGGTAATCATCTTAATGATCGACCCGAATTTCGTCGCTAGGCAACAGACCCTGGCCAAAAACAGAAACACGGAGATGGACCCTTTGGGTGGTGTCAAATCATTGGCACCGTATTCACACTCCTATCGTATATCAAAAAGCAAAAATTGATGCGAGAGGAAAGCATTAAAGACCCCCAAGGTACAGCAACAACGAAATAGGCATCCTGCTGAATGCTAAACGATCCTACACGGTGTTCATAAAGTCAAGTAATAATGGGCATTTGGCCACCTGAAGAAAGTTTGGCAGACTCTTGAACTCTTACATAGCCGACTTGAAACCTTCAGGCATCCCAGCCAGTTTTGAGGAAACGCAAATTGGAATTGGAGTAAATATTTTGCCAAAAATATTAAAACAATAGGAACTTTAGATTGAAACAATTGTTTCATGGGAGCGAACGTGTGATAGACATTTGGTATTAGCTAAAGATTGTAGCAGAAATTGTTGTTAAATATTATTCGTACAGAATACTGTACATGTATGCCACCACAATAATCTGAAAGAAAAATTGTGAATTTTTCGGATAAATTAGAACGACTCTCGAGGAAATCGTTTAAAGAAAAAGTGCATGCATGGAATTTACAAGACAACAAAAGTAAAATAAGTAATGTATACAGTAAGATAAAATAGGCTACAGTCCGTATAAGGATATGCAATTGAAAAAAAATATATATATATACATTTTTAATACACTGTAATTTCATGGATAGGATGGTTTTATATATGACTTATGGAAATTATGGCAAATTTTGATAAACTAAAAATGATTGTACGTAAATTACATTTTTTTTACAATTTTGTGGTTATTTCGCATAACGTAATTTCAAACATTTGCAGGAAAATAAAAACGAAGCGTCCTTTGTTCATTTAAAATAGAATTTCGGTAAATTAAACGATTTAAATGCATTTTAGTCATTTGTAGCATTTGCTCCATTCGGAGCAATTGCTGGCCATCTTTAAGTAAAACTTCGTTGAAAAGCCACCTCAGACGAATCAATTTTTCCAACGTATTCAAAAATGATGTTCAATTTAATTTAACGTTTGTGGGATAATTACAAAAAAAAAAAAATAGCCATACGACTGCAGCACGTCTATTCGATTAATTCGTGAAGCCTTATAAATGTAAATGCAATCGTTTAATAAAGGTAGTTTTTTATGTTAAATTCATTCGGGAATCGTTTTACCATACGTGAAAGTGCAAAAAGAAAAAGAAAAATCCTGCATAAAAGCATTTGTTATTCTACCAGCTTTTCTACGTGAAAATGCGATCTCGTACAAAAAGTAGATTAAAAAAGTGAGATTGCAAACGTTATCATTTTTTATGAAATCGCTGGGGAGATGAAACGCAATCGAAAAAGCCTTAAATTTTATGCCGAATAAGTGTAATGAAATAAAAGTTGTTGCTCAACAAGTGTGAATCAATCTAGACGAGATTACATCGCGAGAAATTTAAAGCTGAAAATAGATTGATTTAATACGCTCGCATCGATCCAATTTCGTATATGTCTACATTTAGAAGAAACTGTTTCAAATCAAGATTTAACACAGTGTAGGAAATCGTAAATGTATATAGACTTGCAATAAGAAAAGAAGTGACTGTTGCAAACTTGAAAGTAAAGTATATATGAAGTCAATGAATTTCTTTTTAAAATTCAATGACAAGGTCCTATGAAACTTCAAACTGTATAAGCCCTAATGTACAGTATTTCCATATTCCGGGTTGCTGGGTTCCATTCCCCTACAATGAAGATACAGTGAATACATGTACATGTATAACTCCTCTGGCTCCTTGATTTCGGCCACCATGCAGTGTTTGTTTGCTTTTCTGTAAAGTGCCCTTTTTAGGTGTGCTTATTTTTTGGTTAGGAAAACTAACGATGTTCACATAACGTCGTTTATAAAATGTTAACGAGAGAATATCACCTATACGAATGTCAAATACTCATATTTGGCAAATGAAGTATTTTCGATAAAATGTTTTTCTACATTTAACGAAGGGATTTTCACATTTTTAACTAATGTTGCACGTATTGCTCCCTAGATGGCACTTTTTTAAATTCAAAGATTTTGTTTCCATTTAATATATGGGATCTACAATTAAAGCATGGTAAATTTTTTTTAAATAATAAATCCACATTTTCTAGTTATTTATCTTCGACATCTATGCGTAAGACACAGTCCATAGGAGAAAATATAACTTCCAATTAAGTGTGATTTGCTTCAGGAGTTGTTTTATCAATTTCTTAATTAAATATTGCAGGTATAAGATTTAGCTCGCTCTTAAACAAGGTCTTAAGAACGCTCTTAAAAAGAAAAAAAAAATTTAACTTCACTAAATTTTCCTGTTTTTAAAATACTTCCCTGACCACTGAAAATGCAGAATATGAAATGCGTCAATATGAGGCATGCTATATTTACAGTATTGCTCACTATATAAAGGAGAAAAATGAAATATTCCTAAGGCTACAGCAAATTTATTACTTTTTTTAATTTAACGATTTCATTATTGATTTCCGTCTCCATCAGTTCCTGCTTAATTCCAAGTTTGATTTCATTAG
>JAQGBX010003712.1:0-16706 GCA_034698745.1 Megaphyllum sjaelandicum | reverse complement strand
AAGATAGCCGACCCGGGAATCGAACCTGAGTCTACCGAATGCAAGACGAGGATGCTAACCTCTAAGCCACCTTGCTACACAACTCTATTAAATGCTTGGCTTATCGACCGGCTAAATGCATCGATTTCTCCAATTATCTCGATATTACGTTCTCTATCTGATTAAAAATCTTATAACCGATTTTTATGACGTTTTCGGAAATCTAATCCATGTTAAAGCATATAAGAAAGGGTTAATGACTTTGGGACACCCTGTAGGATATTCATGTATTTTGAAACATCGACGTACATTGCAATCCGCTTTTCAAAATAAGAATTTAATGGTTTCATTAAATTTTTTTTTATCAAAACAGGTTCCTGAATCTACCACATTTCTGACGCTTTCATCGCTGTAGTTTTAATGCATGATTGTGTATCGTTTAGTTTTTTTTTTTGCTTAAATAATTGCTCGGCATGATTTGTTAATCCTCAATTTATTGCTTAATTAAAAAATAACTGTTTTTACAAACAAGAATGTACTTTTTATTTTGTATAAAATTGTTTATTTGATACTAGTAGCTTAGTTAATATACATTGTACATATAAGTCGTGTTTCTTTCGAAAACAATTTAAATAATAAGCAAACACTGTTATTTAATCTACATATATTGCTTTCTTTTACTTAATCTGCTGTGCGTATCTTTTATCACGTCTCTTTAAAACAATTGCCCCAAATGATTTCATGCGTCTCTAAGTTTGTCTAATGAAATAATTTCTAAAAATAGCAATTTTCCCTCGTCAAGACACATTCTGCTAAAGCGGTTAGGTAGGCTACTGTGTAAAATCATTTAACATATCGCACTCCCGCTTCAAAAGTGACACGACTCAACCATTTTTCATTACGAGACAAAAGTTTTAATACATAATAATTCATGGCAAAAATAAAGTGACAATACTATCATTTAGCCGAAACTATGTTCATCTCAGTTATAAAGAACATGAATATAGAGCTTATTTTGTTTGATAAACCGGAAATTGCCATTTTTTTGGGCCGTGTCACTATCGAAGTGCATGAGAGGCGATATTACAGGCGACTCAAAGTCGCAAACGTACAGTATTACGTCCCAGAAAACTTGTCTGGAACTTTAATTTCCGTATGTTGACTATGGTTTTTCCGTCGGGATTTTTTAAAAGTAATGTTTCTGTGGCTTTGTTTCTGATGTGGTCATTTCAAATGTTTCAAATGTCATTTCAGTGGTTTTTTTTACAACTTTCTTGAAAAAAAAAACCAACTGCTTAGTGCTTGCTAGATATATGTAATCTTTTTATTTTCACCGTAGAGTTTATTTCCCCAGAAGGTACTTTTCTCTTTTTAACTATTTCACCAAAGTTTGAGCGCCAATTGTAGTCACCCGCAATACAAAAATGTCGCGCCCGTATATCACGCTTGCAAGCAAGCTACGATTAAGAAATGAAAATATGTCCACCCTGGTCCATTTTGTGATTTGCACATTTTTTTTTAAAAAAAAAAAGAACAACAACAACAACACGGCACCCCGCGACCCGAACAGTTTGCGAATGTCCGCGCTATATAGCAATAACGAACTGCCAATTTAGGACAAGAGCGCCACGGGCTCACTGTTCTAATAAGGTCCTAATGCTCGCAAGTGCGAACACCTTTGTCCGAAAGCTGAGCAGGGGTCATAAAAGAGAGTGCATGAAATTGTAAATCACTCGTACGTTGAATGTTCTTAAGTCGGGGGTTTCCTACACTGACAGCAGGAGGCTTCACGGCATTGCTTCCATGCCAGAAGTGTTTGCCCCTTAATGCATGAAGTCTCGTCCGGTCACCATGATATTCCCCAAAACTCAGCGGGGGCTGTTGCCGTAGAGAAGACTGGTTCTGGAATTGTTAAGGTTCATGGGAGTTATCTCGTTCGCACGTGACGGAAATATTTTTTCCTTCGTTGAGACAAAAGCGTTCACAAAAAAAAAAAAAAAAAAAAACTCGCCTTTTACCCGTAATTAGATTTGTTCCTTCGACTTTTTCGTAAGTCTCGGCTTAGCTGGGTCTTAATGCCAAAGTGCATTTAAGTCCTATCATGCGCTATTAATTCACTTAAGAAATAGACCGTCCTGCGGCGCTGCCACGATGACCGAAATCGAGAGCGGCTTTGGGTGGTCAGCAGCGCCGTTCGTGGACTTTAGATTATAGCAAGTGCATGCGCTAGGTAATTCTGTGGAAGCTTATTGTTTTGGCTCGTTGGACTTTATATGTAACTAGCGGTAATACCCGGCCTTGCCCTGGTAAAAATTGCTGTTTGATTTTCTAACCCCTTTTATGCAATCAGGAGTTAAATTTAGCAGTCCTTTGTCTCCAAAAGATGGCGCTATATGAGCTGGATACATCCCGGATGGGGGACGGGAAACTTGTTTGACGGTTAGATTTATTTATTTATGGCCTTGTTATTCCCCACGGAGTTAACGCTCTTCGGGGGTGTGCAATGAGTGGCCAATGATATGACGCGCAGGCCAGCCAGTTACCCAGCCACGGAAAACCAAGATTGCGTCGTTTTCTATTTTATATATATAGATGATGATGTAAGAAACTATAAGGTGGACCACCAGAGGGCGGCATGGTGCTTGGCAGACGCATTGTTTCATTGTGTAATTTGTTTTTAAAAACACAACGAGAAAATGTGGACGAGTTTTGAATTGTAGAGAAAAACGACATGAAAGTAATGGCGAATTCGGATGGTCAATCTGGTGTGCACCGGTGTAGGCTACGAGGTGAAGCATAAGTCTGTTAAATCGGCACTATTGCTGGTAGCAGGAGCAACAAGACTTTACAGACTTACGCCTCACCTTGTAGCCTGCACCGGTGCACACCAATTGACCATCCGAATGAGAATTATTTTAAAAAGTTAGTAAACGAGAGAATATTAAATTCGGAATGCACGTGGTATGGAACGCCGTATCGTTCCGCATTCATTTGACCAGCTTTCAGGTTCAACTACAATTACTCTCTTGTTTATATACTACGAGCAACGTTCTTGTCGGTCAATCCTGACCACCTTTGTTTTCAACGAGTTTATCCAGGATTTTGGGTTGAGATCCCAAGCTACTCCTTGACACGCTGCTTCGCAATTAGCAAACGCGCTATCTGGGGTTATTGCGATTTGCCCGCACTTATCAGGACGATGAAACTGTCAAGCGCATTTCCGTTAATGCACAATTTTTTGGACTTAGTCGAGTGTTATCTCGTGACGTCATTACACCGCGATTAAACTTCGCGCACATTTTATTCGGAGGTCACTATGGGGGAGCCTATTGTCGATTCGGAAGTACCCACACATTGTTCCGTTCGTAATTTTAAGCGTAAGTTAATGTAAGCGTACGTGTAATGCATATAGGTTGACAAAGTTGATAGGATGGTGAACATGAATACGAATTCGAAAGTACGGGTTGAGCAACCCTAATCTGAAACTTTTTTTCTTAAATGCGCTCATCGGCGGAGAACACGGGGTTGTTTTACCAAATTTTGATAAAACAAATCGAATAAAAATTATCAAATTGTGTTTTATCAGTTTTCGATGTATTTAACGTAGTTTGTGTGACTGCGATTGTTACGCATCTGCTTTCTGGTGAATCAGCACGCACAAACTTTGATTCATGCATACGATTATTGAAATATT
This sequence comes from Megaphyllum sjaelandicum, assembly GCA_034698745.1. Taxonomy (NCBI): domain Eukaryota; kingdom Metazoa; phylum Arthropoda; class Diplopoda; order Julida; family Julidae; genus Megaphyllum; species Megaphyllum sjaelandicum. The sequence goes on along the minus strand of JAQGBX010003712.1, from coordinate 13,033 downwards.
AGATGTACTCTGACAGAAGATATTCAAGTCGTTGCTTGTCGAATCGTTTGCAGTCGTAAAGTCACGTGTGCAAAATCGAGACGTTAATCTCAAATGTGTACGTATGGGCAAACACTATTAGCATCGAAGAAATGCAGCGAAGCCTCCGGCTGTCAGCCTATTGGGAACCCCCTTCTTTAAGGACATACACACTCAAAAGATAAAGATCGCGGGACCTCACTCGTACGATGAATGTCCTTAATGTCTGATTTACACCAGCTAAGTGTTTTGGCGAGTCAGCTACTCGTCCCAGTACTCGTCCAATGAGAACTTACATTTTACTACGACGTAGGGCTGCGTTCATAATAAAACTTTTTTCAGAGTGGCAAGCGACCGGGTGTCGCTTAGTGGCACTTAGTGGCCACTTAATGGCACTTAGTGGCAACTGGAAAAAGTTTTGTTATGAACGCAGCCTAGTACTAAATTTACTGGTTTCTCCAAGAAATTGACGATGGTGTAAATCATTCGTGGAGGGCTCCACACACTGACGGCAGTAGGCTCCACGGCATTGCTTCGATGCTAACAATGTTTGCCCAAACGTGAATTCACGACTGCGAAAGTACGATTTTGGGAAGCTCGTGCCTATAAAATTACCACGTACTAGTATGCATAATGTGCAAGTGAAACATAAATGAATTCCGTGTCCCATCCCCAAAGATATAAGCATATACAAGTGTTGGACAAATAAGAATTTCTTCTCCCGAGCATTTTGGATTAGGGATTACTCAAACCTGCGATAGTGTAACGAATGACTACGTCGCTAATTACATTTGTACGCACTTAAAAATAATAGCGGGAACTTTTTTGCGAGAAATCGGAAAACGCGTTTTGCGAAAGTATACGGCGCAGTGATTAATGAAACCCGGCTTAAAACTGTACGAAACGTAATTAGTCTCGGCAGCCATATACAAGCATTGTGCACTTTTAATGATATTATCAATTACGGTCTACTGTCTCATTTACTTAATGCGTTTTTCCCTGCAAATTAACGCGCATTTTTAATCGACGCGCGTCTGCAGCCTGCATGCGCCTCGGCGTCGTGGATTTTAATTAGCCGATTGCGAGTTCAGATTTGCTTTTAATTTTGAAAAGTGCAGAATTCATAAACTACTCCTGCGTTTATGCAAATCTGTTCGATTGGTCGCGCGATACGGCGGTTTCGATAATGCTGCGATAATAAAATTGGGCATTTGGGAAAGATTTCTTCATCCGCATGCAGAAATTGGAATTGGAAATGAGAAAATGCAGCGTATCTTCTTTTATGCTTCGATTGACCGCTGCAGTCATTGTCCTCACCGTTCCATTTTATTTTTCTAAAAAAAAATCTTGGCGTTTATTTCATAGAAAACTGGTCAAGCGATCGCCGGTTTAAACCGAACCCTTGTTCTATTCGGGGAATTGGAGAAAATTGATTTCTCAGTCGTTTGGAGAAACTGTGAAGTGAAAAGGGTTTTCATTCCCTGCTGGGAAAAAAAAAGAAACAACTGAAAAATTGAAGTCGAGCGAACATTTGGACCAATCTCGTGTCCTCGACGCCGAAAAGACGTGTCCTGCATCGCTACTTAACTCTTCGAAAACGAGTTAGTGGTCAGTGCAATTGCGCTACGATCAAATGAAAACTCAGTCGTGACAGGGATGTGCCATAAATGTTGCGCCTATTTTTTGGTCGGTTCGGAATCCTTTTGCCCCTACCACGTGACATTTCCTTGCTGAAGGTAAATCAGCACTTGAGTTGAATTGAATTTATCCACCTCCTGCACCTCGTTGACCACATCGCTTTTCGGGTGCTGAAGTTATGATCGTGAAGAGAGTGAGGAAGAAGCTAATTTTTCTCGCAATTTATGGATGACCTTCACGACATCGAGTGGTTTAACTGCGTCATTTTGCGACCAATCGAGAGGGAGTTGACCGGTCATTTTTTATGTATTACTTGCGCGCAAAAATGGGCTATTTCGGTCCTTGCTCCATGTTCGAAGAGCAACGTTAGTCTAAATTGATTAATGGACGGAGATAAAAGAGAAATGTCCGAGCGTCATTCAATTAAGGTATAATGTATAGCTGATCGTCAGTGTCAGAGTGCTTCGTTCACCCCGTGTTTATTATTTTGTCCCCTAGAATCCAACTTTCTCCCTGCACACGCGCTGACACCAAGTTCGGATTAGTGCAATCGCCCATTTAAAACCACGAGGTTAAAATGGTATATCAGTGGTTGAATTGTCCATGTGAATTCATACATTTTTCACGCCTTTTTTAAATTAAAAGAATAGGGGAAATAAAAAAGCGTCATATAGGGATCAACAAGAAACATCAAGGAAAATTAAAGTTTTTAATTCAAAATCGACTCATGAGACGAACTTCCAAATCATGAACTTCACAATACCTAGTATTGTACATGTATGTTCGTAACAGTAGAATTTTTTATTATTATTATTATTTTCTTTAATATAGTTCATTTGATGCCTGAAACTTATCTTTTCAAAATTCTCATAGTGTTTGCGGAAGCAAATTACACTCGGTGAAACTCGCCCACGTGCGGTTTCAGTTAACAAATAACGAAGGAAAAAATGGAATGAAACGAACAAGTTGATTGTTATCGTTTCACGAGGAAGCAATTTGAAAAATGAACGCGGAAAATTTGATATTTCCAAGATTTGAGCCCTAAATATAGCAGCTCATTCCGGTAAACATATCAAGTTACGAATTCCTGCGAGGCAATTTTATGTCGCTATATGGATAAGAAAAAAAAACAGGAGAAGTCCGTTGCATTTCTGTAAATACCTGATTGCAAAAAAAAAAATCGATGCTGGAATCTCAGCACTGGCATGTTAACATTGCTCGGAAATTTCAGAAAATCAAAATCGAAAAAAAAATTGATACATCGTCTGGTTAACCCGTTCGTTATTGAGTCGGCCCACGCGTTACAAGGCGCGCCATCTAACGAAAACTGTCCCGATTAGGCGATGCTGATTGTGGTGATTTTTCGATTTTTTTGTGAGAAAAAGAGACTATTTTGTCACCCGATATGGTGACTCTGTTAACGATTCTAATCATAGTTTTCTCGCAGTTTCTCTAGTTTCAAAACTGATCAATGCCGCCAAATAAGAGATCAATTCTTCTGATGTGTCACTCGTCGCTTTTAACAAAATGTGGCGCCAGGTGGAGGAGCGATCTGCGGCCGATCAGAATCGATCTGTCTCATTTTGTATTAAAAGATCATTACAGCATAAAAGATCGAGAGCAAGACGAACAATGTTCACGAAGCAACTCCCTTGCTCGACCTATTTCAACTTTTGGTGTAACAAAAGCCCTCTTTCAATCATGAGCCATCATTGAATGACGTTTGGACGAATCAAATTTAATTTGTCGTCGAGGCGACGTGACTTTATAATAAACCAAGAATTTTGTTTTTAATATGAGTCCGTGTTTCGCTCGAAATGGGACAATGATAAACCCGCGTGTGTGTACATCCGTATAATCAGAAATCGAAATTCGATTGGATCGGCCGCGAGATTATGTTTGGCACCGTGATTTATTTCGGGGAAAAAATGGCAAATTAAGATTGACGATTTAATGAAAACGAAAGAGGAGGAGATGGGGGAAGCTGGAACGCATGCATGTGGATCACTTTGATTATTTAGCCATCTTGCGCGATTAAAAATCAGAACTCGAGAGTGGCGAATAAAACGGGGGCTGTTCATGAAGTGCCTCTTGAAAAACCACCCCGGATCTCTTCTATAATTAATCCTTTCGAAGTGCGTCGGTGGCGCCACTTATTGGAGACGAGTACTCGGAAAATTGGTTGGCATCAAAATGGCGAACAGAAATGTAATCATCATTTAGAAGATCACCCCCAAAGTGCTTGATGCGCGTGCGATGTAAATTACCAAAAAAGGTGGTGAGCAAGTGATTACACCCAAAAGCAAGACAAATTTCTCAAAAAAAATTATAACTCTTGTGAGAAAAATTATGAGTGTTTCCGACGTGCCTGCAGGACACAGATTTGCGAATCCAAAATTACAAAAATCGCAAAATCCAAACGGCAGAGGAAAATTCCACTCCTGTTCTGCATGGTTCAATGCATGTATACAGAAACTATGTTTCATGTAAACATGCGTATGTTGTGCCACTCGAGTTTTATCCACGTCACATGTTACGTTGTCACCTCATATATTGCCAGCTGGATGGTCGATCCATGAACCCCCGCTTACGTTGGTGGGAGAGATGCTGGATAGCTTATGACGTCAAGAGGACACCAGGGATTTATTTCCTTTTCGTCCAAAACTAAAATCTGGGACTCGTCATGAGACGGTTTTTCGAATTGACGCTCTAGGCAAGATAAGAGCAATTAAAACCCGAATGCAATTGCCCACTGGCGCGAATGACTTGTTTAGGATATCCGTGTACACGTGAGCTAAAAAGAGACTTAAACCCCAGGAGATTTTTCGTTGCCAGATTTGTACGTAAACCCAAGAAAATTAAAAAACTAATTAAAATGATGGACGTTTAAGGTGAAATATGCCAAATTTATTCCGGCATAAGGTTCCCGGTTTTCTTTTTTCTTTTCTTTTTTAAAAATAAAGAATGGGCATGGCGGATGTGTGTCATTAACAAGATTCTGTTCTTGTGACAATGTTCATTGTAAGTTATAAAGTGTACCTTGTAAATGCCAAATAGTTTACACTGTAGAAAAAACATTACTTTTTTCTATCCTTATTGAGATTAAAACGTGCCAAAGCCACGAGAAATAAGGAATAAATAAGGTCTCTTAGAATAGACCAAATTTAATTTTAAAAAATGATCACAGATACCCACTCTTATATTTGAAATAATTCGCATCAACACCCTTTATACATGTATTTGAACCGTGTTTTTTAGGAAAATTAATGCAATCAGAAACATTTGGCTTTTTATATCAGCTGTTCTATGAAGTACTCCCGTACTGTACAATGTAGATCAGTGATTTCTAAATTAAAAGACTTTTGAACCACAAATGAACGTTTGATGTTTCCAAAAGTACACAGTTGGGAGGATAAGTACATTCAAACTAAAGGATAAATTACAATGTCATTGTAATTTATCCTTTAGTTTGTTTTTAAATAATTAAATATTTAAAGGATTCAATAGTAAATATTTTATAAAAATCATGAATAGCTTTCGGTATAGCCGAGTAGTGCTTCAAGAGGGAAAATAAATATTGAATCGAGAATCCTTCCTTTGCATGGTGGATATATGGATTCCCGTGTCGGCTATCCTTGATTGTTGTTTTTCATGGTTTCCCACAATCCCTCCAGGCCAATGCTGGGATAGTTCCTTCAATAAATCGACCATTAATGTCTTCCTTTCCCATCCTTCTCGTTAAGGTTACGAATACTGGAAATGTAATTTCATTCTGATGTTGGGATGCATAATGACCAGACTGCTTAGTCTGACTTAATTTGCATAATGATCCCCGGCCCTGCCAAATGGTATACTACAGTATGTACTGACTGTAGGGTAAAGCATTGAATTGAGCGCCTTTTTGAAAAGAACACACCACCAACAATTTTGCTACGACTCCATCATCCCCCTCTACCAGCCAACACACTCCTGCATCCATAGATGAGCGATCCTCGTCTGCTAGACCCGCAGTCTTTTCATGGCCCGTTCCGGAAGAACGTACGCCACTAGGAACGTCGAAGTGAACCATTGCGTGCACTCAGTGTGCGTCCTTTCAATAGCTATATATCGACGTCGTTGCTGCCCGATTCCGATCAAGCTGTGTATTAGCAGGAGGTTGCACTTTTGTTACGGCTCCCGAGTTATGTGAATAACTCGGTTAGTAAACATGGCGAGGAACTTTCGTCCCACAATGGAAACCAAACAAACGTTGGGAGAGTTCCTCGACTGCGTGCGTGCGTGGGTAACACGTTGAACCCGTCCGGATCGATGTCTTATAAATCCGCATGTTTTTCGACGACACGTACATCGATAGGCGTGCGTTTTCGCACGCAGCCCATGAGTAATCGATCAATCAAAGTGATAACGTTGAGAGCAAAGTTGGCGTACATACTATACGCTCTTTTTTATTTTTTTTTTTTGCACGAAGAAAATGAATGTTGACGAGGGAAATGCAACGTTTCCGAAAGTTGAGCCCCGTCGAAAAGCCGTAATGATCGTCATTGTTGCGGCCGAGAATTTGAATGATGGATGCACGGGAATAAATTTGGCCCCGTATGGATTTTTGGGCTTTTGTATTTACTCGCCCGTCCGCCGAGTCCGTTGACGGCGCAGGTGGAAACGCATCACTTTAATGTGGATGATGATTACATTTTAAGCAATTTTCCCCCTTTCCACGAGTGAAATATGACGACACTCGAGGCATTAAAATGGCCGATTAATTTCTACGTCGTTTATTTCATTTATCCCCCTCGGTGCCGCAATTTACGGGAGATGAGGATGATTGATGGATTTAATTGGAAGCGCTGCCACGTACGGCCTATTTTGATACCTGTTGGATGGCACCTGGGGGATTCCGTATTTTTTTCGTTCTTTCTATACGCCGTCGGAATATGGATACAGAGTAAGTTGCAACTGCAGACGACGTAACGTGAGCTGTCCGCCATAGAGTTGTAAACATGTTGACATCATCATCATCAGACCGCAGCCAATGAGACTTGTCAATCGTCTTGTCGGTTTTGTAATAGACAGCGCATAGGCAATCATCTGCCCATCCCTCTTCCATAAAACGATCTTGAGACCGGTAGCTATAGCGAAATACATTACTTATAGCGAATTATTAGCGACATACATACTGTATGTACCAAGCCTATATACAAGGAAGACGGAGGGATTGTGGGAAATCATGAAAAGTCACAATCGAGATAACAGACACGGGAATCGAACCCGCGCAAGATGATACTTGTGTGATTCCTACGTTTTTTCCTGCAATCCTTGTCAGATACCATTGCATTGGTAGGCTACGTCTCTATAGGGATTCCGTATATTCTCATAAATTTCGCGTCAGAATGGATGGCACTCTGGAGAGTACGCTCGTGCACATTACTTCTTATATTTTTAGCTTTCCCCTTTCTGGTGGCGCCTCAGGGACTCTATTTTTTCCTACATATGTGTTTGGTGTCCATAAGATGTCATCTACAATACCTTCAAGTCTACAGAATAGGCCATGTTTGTACTGCTTCTCTTTTCTTGTTGTGCCATAGTTAGTTTTTCAAGGTAGTTGATGGCTGAAAAGTAATTAGACTCACAAAACGTGTGTATTAAATCTGTTGAATGGTATCTGGAGGATTCCGTAATTTTTTGTTCAATTTTCACTATGTTACGTTTACAATATGACATTCAAGGGACTCCGTAACTATAAGAGGATAATAGCGATTTTAAAAATAATAAGTATAAAAAGTTATTACAAATATTGTTCTTTATTTAATCACTAGCGGAAAAACCCGGCCTTGCCCGGGAAAGTGTTGTTTGATTTGCTAACCCCTTTTATGCGATCAGGAGTTAGATTTAGCTGTCCTTTGTCTCCAAAAGATGGCGCTATATGACCTGGATACATCCCGGATGGGGGGCGGAAAACTTATTTGACAGTTTTATGGCCCGTGGCAAATTTAAAAAGATTTATGGCCTTGTTATTCCCCACAGAGTTCACGCTCCTGGGTGGTGTGCCATGAGTGGCCAATCAGATATAGATGCCAACTTCAAAAGAAGACACTAAACCAAGATGGCGTCGTTTTCCATTTTATATAATATATATAGATATTCTATTTCCCGCGTTTTGAATCGCCCAAATATATGTCGCTCAAAAAGCTCGAATATGTACGTGGCGCAAGATTGAAGGCCAAAAATGTACTTCGTTCAGGTGGCGCTTGACAAAGTACTGTTTACGACTGGTGTTGCTCTTGCCAAAAAAATGGAAGCAGACAACCAATAGAGACATATATACACCTGTATACGGGTATCGCTACCCACCATCTGTACAAACAGGATGTTCATTAAATTTAAATAGCCGATACTGAACATTTGCATAAATCTCCAGATAACAGTAGGTGCTCTTCCCAACCCTTACTCCATCTCCAGCTTCACGCGAGACCTCGACATCCTACCGAAAAGCGTCCAAAAATGTCGAATTTTCTGGAAACGCTGTGCTTGATCGACTATTCGACGACGAACTCGAACTACACCCGACCTTTCCTACAGATCGAGGAGAAATTCAACGTCTGCTGGGGTGTCAGCTGGTTGTACATTCACTGGACCCATTGCTACTACTTCATCGGCGCCTATCTGGTGGCCATCTTTGCCGGTCAGAAGTACATGAGCTCCCGCCCTCCGTTCCAGCTCCGCATCCCCTTGCTCGCCTGGAACGTTGCCCTGGCGACGTTCAGCATCATCTGTACATGGCGTACGCTCCCCACCGTACTCTATTCCATCCAGAAGTTCGGCTTCTGGAACCAGGCATGTAGCGTAGGCGATTGGCACCACCTGAAAGCCTTGGGCCTTTGGATGTTTTTATTCGCTTTTTCCAAAATTGTGGAGTTCGGGGACACCGCCTTCATCGTTCTGAGGAAGAAGCCGCTCATAATGCTGCACTGGTACCACCACGTTTCTGTCCTCTTCTTTACGTGGTCTTCAGCCGCCTACCCTTCGCCCATGCAAGCGGTATTCTGTAGCATAAACGTGACCGTCCACTCCATCATGTACTCTTATTTCGCGCTCAAAGTCCTCAGAGTCCGCATTCCGAAACTCATCAGCATGGCCGTCACCTCGCTGCAGCTCGTCCAGATGATCCTTGGGATGTATGTCACCGGGGCCGCATACTACATGAAGAGACGGAAGGAGCAGTGCATGACAGACAACGAGGCCATCGCCATCGCCGCCAGCATATATTTCTCCTATTTCGTGTTATTTTCGAATTATTTCTTTAGGACGTATGTTATGCCTAGGAGGTCGATAAGTTTAACGACCAATGGGCAAGCTAAGAAATTGATGTAACAATGCGTGAACTGCAGTTGAAACCAGAGTTGGCAGTAGTTGACTAAATTATTAGTTAATTAAAGTTACGACTAAATAACTAATCATTTATTAGTTGCAAGTAAATAACAACTAAAACTTTATAGTTGTTATTCAATATCCAGTCCCTTCTCCTTGGTTCAAAATGAAATGCCTTTGTAAATTATCTTTCTTTACCGTATACATTTAGACAAAAAATGTGAAAATTTCGTCACACAAACAAGTATTGAGTTTCTTTTCTAATTTTATACATTTAGATCAAAAATGTGAAAATTTCGTCACACAAACAAGTATTAAGTTATTTTCTAATTTTATGCATCAAATAAAAACGTGTTTGCGATGTGTTTACCTTCTATTACCTTTTAAAAGCCAATTTTAGCATTACGTTTTCATGGAAGGTAAACTTCATAGGTGATTCTTCATAATTACAATTTATTTAGAGCATAGTAATGAAAACAATCTTAATATTTGTTCGTGTGACGAAATTTACCCATTCGCAATCTATAAAGAAAAATAATCTACCAGGAAATATCATTATAATAAAAGGAGACGATATATAGGCCTACTGTATATTTTCTATTCATTAAATTGATAACATCCCAAAGTACTAAATAGAAACTCGTTTTGGTGGAAAATTTTGATTTTAAACTGAAAATATTTTGAAGACCTTCAGAACACATCTGTTACAGACTTCAAGAAATGTTATTCTTAGTTGTCCAATATTAGTTTAACTATACGAATAAACTAAGTAGTTGTTAGTTGCCAGTACAACTAATTTTTTTTCAACTAAAATAGTTAAGTTGCTTATAGCAACTACAATAAAAAAGTTACAATTTTTGCCCAATACTGGTTAAAACTGCCTGCAATTTTTCCCGGAAATCTTAAAATCCATTCATGAACCTTATAACGGTGTTAAAAAATTCTAGTGATTAGTTTTTGAACTGTAGTTCTGTGAACTTCTCTATAGAATTGCTTGAACATGCAGAGCAATATACATGTAGAATAAAATTGAGTTAAAAACAAAATAAAACATGATTTTCTGGGACCAATATGAAGTCGTTGAATTAATTGAACCACTCAAGGACTTAATATTGGTGCCAGTAAATTATGCGAAAATATCCTTCCGTCATTATTGGAAAATTAAAAGTTCATATCTGCTTATGTTAATTTGATTTATTATTTTGACTACCAAGCTTAAACCCATGTTCGGTGACCTAGAGCAATGAGAGGTTATTTATTGCAAAATAAATATAAAGACATGCTTTTAATATATTAATACAAGAAATTAATAAGAATAGTTTTTCAAAATAATCCCTGTCTCGACATTACCCAAACAATGTTTTTTTTTTAAAAAAAAAACTGACACGTTTACTGACTTCAATTGGCATGCTGTTGAAAAGTACAGTTACTGTATATTTCCAGGGGTTTTACATACAATCTAAAACATGCAAGCTCTTTTTATTAACATTGTCATTTATTGAGTTATATTCAACATTTTCTTCTAATTTTAATAAACTGGTAATTTTTAAAAGATTATCCAGTTTTACCTAACATCCATTTTTCCCTGTTGTTACTGTACTTCTTAAAAAGTTTAAGATTTTTTATTTTATTTTTAACAAATACTTTAAAATATAAAAAAGACATACATGGCAGGTAAAAAATATATGTGGGATTTAAAACGGAGGCACCATCTTAAAATTAAAATTTGAGTTGTTTTTCACTTTCTATTTCGAATAATTTTATTTATGCAGTTGTTACAACAACTGCAAACTGATAATCATTTTCCTCGATGATGAAATGTTTTGATCACGTTAGAGGTCAAAATAGGAGTTTGCTGAATAAGATGACCTAAACGTTCATGTATCCTAAATTGTGAGCTCAAAAATATTTGCAGATACAGCATTTGTTTCATGCTTTTCCAATTAACCTGTGTTCAAGAACACAACTTGTATGATTTGACAATGAGTGATTGCCCTACGAGAATCGGATTATCCAACTTTATATTTTAGATTTACCAAATAATTGTCAAATCTGTGCGAGAATTACCGGAATTGAAATTGCTCTCCGAAGGCAAATTTTCAAGAAATGCCACTAACAAAGACTTTTCATGTCAAGGATTTCTAATTTCCTACAGGGAGCAAGAGGAATATAAACTTGTCCATTCATCAAATACAATTGTGTGGAACAGTGCTTCTCAAGGTGCGTCCTAACCATCCTTGAGAAAAGGAGCTGGGCTTAGTGTGTTTATAGCTGCCAAAATGCAGCCGTATTTAAAAATTATCCCTTGAAAGGCATACTGACAAACATGTATGGGCATGTAAAATTACAAATTACAATTAGGAATTAAATCGGAAGCAAAGCATATCCGATCTCATTAATTCGAAGGTGTTTGCTGAAATCGTCCGCTTGCCTTGAGTCAGAAAATTTAATAAAATTTTTAATTTGAAAATGCGGTTCGGTACAGACATGTTTTCATATTAATTATTTTTTTTGGAAATTTTTCTGCTTATCTCTGTTTTCTTTTTGCTCGTGCGAATGAAAAGTAAAAAAATACTGTAACGTTTAGCGTGTTGTTCATTTATTAAAATAAAGTTGACAATTTTCTGGTGGAGGTTGGTGAGAGACTCAGAGAGAGCAAGCTGGTACTGGCATTTAAATGATATTTGCCAAGAACAAGTATTTACTACACAGATTACTAACAGCTTATCAACCTTTTATCGCTATTTTATGGCAATATATACTAAACATTTACCAGTGTTTATACACGGATGAATTTAGCGACAAAAACGAGTTGATCAACGGAGAGCTGCGTTTTTACAATGTCAATCAGAATACATTAAGACAACACGTATCTTTAGTTAATTAAGAATCAAGAAAGAAAGAAAGAAACAATTTGGTATTTTCTGCATGTAATCTTTAAAAAAAATCGTGACTACTAAAAAAAAAACGCTTTGTGAATTTATGGAAACACCTTTAATTTTGAATTTGTAAATGAAATACAAAATAAAGGGAAAATATTACCTAGAAATCTTGGACGCAAACAACACGTACATGTATCTTTAGTTAATTAAGAATCAAAAAAGAAACAAACAATATGGTATTTTCTGTAGGTAATCCTTTGAAATAAATCATGACAATTTAAAAAAATAAACGCCTTGTAAATTTAAGGAACACCTTTTATTTTGAATTTGTAAATGAAAAACAAAACAACAATGATGTCATAATGCTGAAATGTTAACGGTGTTAATCCTCTTCATCAAAATTAACGATGTATGCCAGAGCTAATTACTACATGTACGAGCTCATAAGTATACAAACAATTCAGTAAACTATATTTATCCTTTTATTCCAAGAAATTATTTGCTTTGGATCGAGTATACTGCGGCCATTAACGGATGGATTCAGAGATAAGGCGGGCTGCGATGATTGGATCAATTTTCAGATCACAACCTGGTTGTACCGTAGTGGAAATCCATTAAGTATGTCACGACTTATGCTTATTGCAGAAATTGTGACAGAAAATAGTTTTTTTTATAAGCTGTCTTCGAAATCAGACCAACTGAAGTATCCTCAATATTTTAACTTTAAATAATTTATGGTGATTTTGGTAATCAAGATGACGCATCTTGTTTCCAGTTGAAAAACTTGTTGAAATACTGTACATTCATCAGTTCGTACTACTTGCATTTTGTTTACAGTGTAAATACAACTTTAAAAATTGTACAAAAGTGCTTGTTGATTTTGCGTGACATTCTTCATAGTCAGCTCAACAGGACGATAAAGTTAATGCAGAATTCATAAAATGTTTGCATTTTTTTTTCTTTTTTAGTTAATCGAGAAAAAGAAATCCAATTATCCGAACTCCGATTATCCGAATCGCTTTCAAAAAATAATTTTAAGGCGGAAACGTATACATGTACTGCGATTCGCATTGGCTGCCCGAAAATGGATCAAGACAGTCAAACAGCTTACTTTGACCGAGATGTTCAGC
>JAQGBX010003711.1:0-16713 GCA_034698745.1 Megaphyllum sjaelandicum | reverse complement strand
AGGCACCGCATGACGTCATTTAGCCCGTAACCTCAGGTTCTAAAGAACACGAATAATCCAGCGACAGGCTCGATGCGAACTCTAGATGGCACCACTGTCAAATTGACCACCTTTAGCGCCAAATGCGGGCATCTGCGTCAAAAACGATATGATTAAGAAATTGCGGGGAATAGAATTTTTAACTTTTGTGTAGGTTTTTCGTGACGGCAAATTACTTTTAAATGATGAACATGCGAATCGATACAGTAAGAGTACTAAAGGTCTTAGGTCAATAGCTCTCGTGATGACGTGTTAATCAATTTGTACTGCATAGTTGATTTTATGGGTGCATCTGGCTGCACGAAGCAATCTGTAAAACAAGTCTTACGAGCGTTATGTAAAAAGTGTTTTCTATACTATTTTTAACGTTTTAATTAAAACACTGTGGCTTCTAAAGCCGTGTAAGGTATCCACGATAATAATTATCTGCGGAAGAAAATAAATACTAATTGATTTAATTTTATGATCAGTTTAAGGCGTAATTTATTTTCGAGCGTGATTTTCCAAGAAATAAAAATATATACCGGTATATGCTCTGCGTCACGTTCTTTCAAATTTTTAAAATAACTCGTGTTATTTCTTGTGCAAATTATTTTTAGGTATAGGATTTAGATTTAGCACTTCCTTGAGGCAAGAATAAATGTCTTTCATTGATCATGAAATCATTTAATCTGAAATGTCAGGTATACTGCGACGCAGGGTATGTTTTTTTTTTTTCAAATTTGCACCAAAGTATACTTTAAATTTAAACTCAATTAATCGTTAACCAAATGAACTGTCACCGCTTCATGAAAAGAAGTGCACAAAGTTTGGCAAAAACAGTTTGCTACGCCCGTTTTTTTCATTGCCTCAAACCATGAAAGTTTCCAGTTTGGTGTTTTTAATTTTCGTTTGGTGATAACGGGTACCCGGCTTTAGATTAATAGATCACATCACGAAAGGCTCGGAAACTTTCTGGAAACGTTCTCCATTGGCGCAAATCGTTTGACTGATCGGGAAATTTAATATCACCTATGCATGTATGATATGTGATATGCTTTGAATACACTGTCCTGGGAGCGCGAAAGGTTGTGCTGTTATTGTCCTATTGTTCGCTGATCAGATTGTACTCATAATTTACTAGGAATTATTTTAGAAAACGCGGACACCCTGAATTAAATTGTTGGAAAATTCTTTCCATGAAATACACGTATGCCAAAAGAGGAACAGAATGCGGATTAGAAGAGCAGACAAAGGGAGTCACGCTTCTATACGTGATTTTTCACTCCCCATGTAGCATCAAATATGAGGTAAATAATTTAGGGCAATCCTTGACTAATCGCGATAATCTTCCTGAGAATTGTTCAGCGACGTCTGCGCTAGTTTGTTTATATTAAAAAATGCTACTGCGAACCTCTTCTGGCATAAAGCAGAGGTGGACCAGAAATGACATCTTTTAGAACTTCCATAACCCAAATAACCTACAAACTGTACCGCTAGCGTATTTTTCCTTCTCAGTTGAGAGTCACTCCAACCACCCAAAATGCCTTTTTTTTCCTCCGAGATTATAATGCCTAGCGAAGAAAGCTCCAGAAAAATGTTCTCAAAAATTTCTCATTTTTGAAACGCTTTTGTGATAGTCGCCAATTTGTTTGTCAGTCAATCCCTCCCCGAGTATCACCGAAAGAGCGTCTTATTGGAAATATTTGAAATGGCGTTGTCCGCTCTCCCTTTTCAATCTGCCGGCCAATGGGTTGAATTCTAAAGAATGTAAAGCTCCCGTGGAGTGACCAGCCTCCAGCCGATTTGCCATCTACTGTATATTAACTAATGGACTCGTTCCTTTTGAAAGTTCATCCCGAGCATCCTTTACCGCCGATGACCGTTGGTCAGCTTTCCTTCAACTGTCATTTCTGATCCGTTTTTCGAGTGCATGTAGTTCTCGAGCGTTCACATTTTGAGAGGAAACTCGCGAAAACTTTTCCTCTTGACAAGATTTCGTTATCAGTCGATGTCGCTAATGGTGTCTTTACACTCCCTTTTTCAACTGCATGGTGCTAAAACGAAAATGCCAAAAAGTGCGCACGCGGAAGCGTGGAAGTTGATATCACTCGGATTATAGAGGATTATTTAATTAAACTGCCTATGAGATTACAACTTGAGATTGCGGAAAAATAGCTTTCAATCTTCGGATTATTCATTCCCTCCTTAACTGCATGCACATGTACTGTAATAATGCTCGGTAGGCAACAGGGACAATTTTTCGACAAGGTTTGCGTTACGAACAAAAAGATGCGCAATGTTGCGATAACTCCGCATTAAGATTTTTAATCCGCCATTTTGTATCTGTTTTTGTTAAGCCTCCGAATAATTTTAACGCCGTGCTAATTAGCGGGTCATTGGCCAGGGAAAAAAAAGCGCAACGAATAATGGAGTCGAGGCATGCGTCTCGTGTCATTATGTCTTAATTAGAATCGCGGCATTCGTGCCAGCAAATATGGAAATGATTTCATAAGCCCCTGCTTAATATGCGTGCCATTGACTCGAAATCTCTTTTGGAAGCCGTTTCCATTTATACGTGTACTTTCAGTTTAATCTAAATAATGAAACGAGGGGGAAAACAAGTTGAAAATATTGAAGAACTGTAATCATTCCGAATTCTACTTCCGAAAATCCGCCGATTTCCTAACGCAGACTGCGTCGAGAAGTTGTAGACCTCCCAAATGTTGATTTGTTGGAGGTGTTAGCAGAGTTGAACTGTGGAACGAATTACCCACATTTGTCTGTTGAAAACTACATGTAGTTGAAGGTGGTATTAATAATAATGAACCACTAGAATTTATACGGTAGGCTAGCCTAGCTCGGCAATATACTGTATAATCTACTGCACATGTTCAGTAATGGCAGGATGGGACTATGTTTTCACTTGTCAGTGTGCTATACAGTATAGTTTGCTGTCCGAAAACGTGACTCTAATTTCCATTCCAATATTTGGCCATCAGAGGCTCGTGGTCGCGTATGCGTAACATTGAAATAGTCAAAAGTCCAATTTTCCGTCAATTGGAAGTCAAGACTCGGTTGACGTAAATTGTTTGACTGGTGGCGTGTGCCAGCTGGTAAGTTGCGTCTTGACTCCAGGGTTGCCCTCGTGGCGCGTGTTACCAGCACAAACGAAAAACTTCAATGGAAACCGACACAGGAAGTAGGGTGCTCGACGTTGGGTCGATTACACCAGCATGTACCATTTACTGGGACGTACTGTCCAAATATGCATCCTGTATGATGCGGCAAACCATGCACGCTGAAGCTTTCTTCGCTGTAGATCCGAAAATGCAAATTAATTTTTTTAGGAAGTATTTTAAACTTTTTGGGGTAATTTCCATGAATAACATAATGCAGGAAATGACTACATCGCTCGTCGTGCGCCATGCAATTTTGAAATGCAGTGGGGAGAACACTGAAATTCGGATGCATGCGCATGTATACTGTACTTCTGACATTTTATTTAACAAGTTGAATTCGAGAAAGCACAATTTAAGAATGCGCAAAATGAACTTGCAATTGCCAAATCCACCGTGCTTGGCAGTATGCCTTTTTCCGAAGATGAATTATTTCGTTCTGAGAATATAGGACACGTCCCGTCCGAGCAACGATCCGCTTAAGTGTCGAGCGTACGTTTACAATAATTGAAATGGATAAGGAGGCATTATATTAAATTGAAAAGCGTGGTGTTGCATGTTTCGTATCGTTTGTACGACGTGTTGATTAACAAAACGAGCTGTTAGACATAACTCACGGTTCAAAAATGTCTTGAATTTCATTGGCATCGGGCTCGTCAGCGGGCCTGGAAAACTTAATTCACGCCACTCTGGCGACACTCGCGTCTCCGCTTTCGCATCGCATTTGCATCCCATAAAACACGATGCAGAAAATGGTGTTCCATCTTGCGTGAAAATTACATCGGAGTAATCGCGGACAGATCCTCTTTTAATGAGTCCGTTTCGAAAAAAAAAATGCTTCTTAATTATGCGCGAACACGTGTACAGCATAAGAAAACTGTATTAACCAGAGCATAATGGGGTCTTTTTTGATGCTAAGAAGCTGTAGTCTGTGTTTGTGGGATATGGGTGAAAACACACTGACTGCTTATTGCAGGCGCTTACCACTCTGCGTACAACTACAAGGTGAGGCATAAGTCTGTTTTTGGATCATATGTACCTCTAATATTACAATTAGTTTTTGTTTGTTGTTTGATCCGAAAACAGACTTACGCCTCACCTTGTATACATGTAATTGTATGCAGTGGTAAGCGCCTGCAATAAACATTCAGTGTGTTTTCACCCTATGACAGCAATCTGCGTGACAAAGAAAATGTTTCACGCAGCGACATCTAGCGCCGACATTAAAACTACCCGGCGGAGGGAACTCAGACAGAAGCTTTACGAATCGAATTTTGCGTGAAATCAGGTGTGCAAATGTACTGTATGCAATTTTGCACGCGCCACTTCACGACTTCTAAAGCGCGATTGTTAAAGATTCTGTTGGAGTGCCCTTATTAATTGCTACGAACATGGCTCGAGATGTATTCTCTTCCTCCTTCGCCTTTAACTTCCTGAAAAAGTGTACTTTTACCGCATCCTAGGTGGAGCTCCAATGATTTTAATCTCGCGAATAAGTCCGTACGTAAATACTGAACGTGTCACGCATGAAAATGTTCGCATTTATGTTTATTTTTATGCTCATTTTCATGATTACTTGACTCAGGCAGTTTATGCAAACAAATCGACGAGTTTGTTTAATCCTGCATCAACTTTTGGCGATTGGTCGTGGACCACTTCTTAGAAAAAGCTCGCG
Source organism: Megaphyllum sjaelandicum (assembly GCA_034698745.1). NCBI lineage: Eukaryota > Metazoa > Arthropoda > Diplopoda > Julida > Julidae > Megaphyllum > Megaphyllum sjaelandicum. The sequence goes on along the minus strand of JAQGBX010003711.1, from coordinate 11,841 downwards.
TGTTTATTCCCCCCGTCTGGTCTGAGGAGTACCATGGGCCAGACCCTGCAGGCCACCCTCGCACGTGTGACCCCTGCTTCCGGACTGCAGGGTCCTGCTGGGTCTAAGCTTTTTCTGGAAATGGCGGGGGTCTCAAATACTCAAAGAGAGATGCCCACTAATTGCTGTCGAACTTAACATATGGCAATGGTAAATTGGTCAGCAACCGTGCATCCTGTAAGTATACGCTCCTATTTTGGGAATCTTCCCCCTTATTGTAGGCAGGCCCCTTATGAGCGTCACGTGCACCCCACAAGTGGCTTTGGCACAATGTTTAACAAACATTTGGGTGCTCCCTCAACGGAACGTTTCTTCTAAGTTTTATAGTTGGGTGCGGTGTACTCGAGTTTTGCTCACAGAAGTTTTCTGTATTCATCGTGAGTCCTCTCTGTCCAGTTGCTCGTACGATGAAAGTCTAAATTGCCCCATGATATTCGTTTCCGCCCTGCCCACATCACGAGGTTCGTTTCGGTATCTTGCTTGATTCCTTCATGACATTCACTAAAATGTTACTTTCGAGACACACTATACGCCAACTTTCACCCCCACCTCCAAATTCATCTCGATTCTGCACCCTGAGATTACACGGGACCGAAGTGGTTGAGGATGATGAAATGTGAATTGAAATCCACTTTTAATACACGATGGCCAATTAGTTTTAACGAAGTATTGAGCAACCGGTTATAATTGGAAGTGAAAAATGTATGATCATGATTTGTAGCCGGATTTAATTGGGCACTTCCTAAGTAATCAATTTGTTTGATTCATCCCTTCAATTAACTTAAAATTAACCGATTAAAATTCGGCAAAAAAAAAAAACTAGCTTCAGCGTGAGCAAGTGAATGAATTGCATTCGTGTAAAAGGAAATTAAACTTTCAATGCGCAATTTCCCTCCCCGAATTTTTGTCTTATATTTTTATTTCAGTTTCTCTCGTCTACTATCCAAGAGCCATAAACATGCACAAAGATATGCAATAATGTACTCTTATGCACGTGTACGTGAACTGTATGCATGTATATTTATTTTGAAGGGGAGTGACGTGGGTTAATACAATGGCGTGATGGTGGGGGCCTATCTTAATTCGGTTTTCAGCTTTCACGAATATTTCGCTCGATGTATGTTTTCTTATCAGTTTTCAAACAGGATTTACGTTTTTTGGTTTATTGAAATTGGCGATGGGTGCGTGCGGAGGGATGGGTTACAGACACATCGGCGTATAGCAGAAGGCATTTTCAAAACCTTCAAACATGCGCTAGCTATACACGTACTATATATCCTTCATTCAAAATTTGATTTTTTTTTCATTTATTGGTGATTTTATTTAAAGATATGGAAATGAAAGTTTCAAAAGTCTAGTAGGTCTTTGCGGGCACGTCTTTCCGATATTTTTTACTTTCCTAAAAAGAATTTTCCTATTAATTTCGGAAGAAAAAAAGCCTACCTTTCACTATTTCATCGATTTCTTCAACATTTGAAAAATATAAGATTTTTTTATGCCGGCATTGATTTATTGCTGCAACAATATTCTGATATAACAATCCAAATCTCGCCACGTAACTTTTAATAACTTCCGAATGAAGCCCATCTTTTGAATGTACTCACCTCGCTCATGTTTAGGGGTTTTATTTCACTTGATTGATCGATTATGTTTCTCAAAGGTCACATCGCCCAATTTTTCGCTTTTCGCGTGAAAAATTAACCACTAACATCTCAAATTACGAGGAAATAGTTTTCATTTGAAACTTGTAATGGGTTGATAATTGTACAGTACAGGGTACTCAATTACTCCTTAGAATTCGATGAAGGAATTAATTCTCAACGTAGAGTATGTTGAGTGGCAGTGCAGAAACGCTCGCTGTTTTCCAAGTTGGAAGTTTTTAGCTGAAATATTGCGGCGAATACTTTGAACACAAAAAAAGCCTTTATGTATACATATACAGTATAAAAATTATGGGGGTAAAGGAAAATTTCTGTATTTTTTCCTTTAAAAAATGCCTTGGGATAACGAGGGTGGCCTGACATGATAAAGGTAGTTCAGCTTCGTTTTTTGAGTTGGCCTTGTCACTCAAAACTATTACCCCTGCCTTCTGACCAAAGACTAGGGGAAAGCACTCCCCCTTCTTTCTTCCTTTATAAAAATATATACAGAGATGCATTAAAGAGTCATGAAAGAGGGCGCTCGTGGGGGTGGATTTAGTTGGGCATGAAATGCAGCGCGATGTATGAAAATCGCTACTTGGTTTTATGAAAAATGCTAATGGAAATCGTAGAAAAGTTAAAATGAGGGGTTGTGTCATAGGGGAGCCACTGAGGCTGCAACGAGATAAAAAAAAAGCATAAGAGAGAGGGTAAGAGTAAAAAAATTGAGATAAAAGTTATATATTATACGGGGGAGTGTAGAATTAATAGAATTTTGTGAAAATATTTCGCAGTCTCTTACTGGAGGCTTCTTTAATTAAAGAGCCCCTCCGAGGTATAGGTGATGGAAATAGCCCCCCTGCGGCCTATAACCCCACTAGGGTGCAGAACGAAAAAAATGGTTTATACTTAGCCCTGCTCAATTAAAAACTGGAGTGACCCAATGCCGCAATTGGGGGAAAAAAGATCAGTGTTGGTGTTTGCATCGAATTAGTGCAATATTCTAAAGTTTTGTCGTAGCTTAAATCAAACAGGGTTTGCTATGTCATTACATTTTGCTGCTTCCGGATTTTGGCAGCTAAAAAATTTATTACACTAATAAAAATGCGTGTATTTTTTTAAGGAGTACGAAATCGAAACACTGCTTGCGTTACGCCAATTAAATGAGGGCGGGATTTCTTAAGTGCGACGTTACTTATGACAACTGTTTTTTTTCTTCTTAGTAATGAGTAAGAAGAAAAATAAATTTAAAGATCTCACAAGTCATCTGTTCTGTCAAATTAAGGATTTTTTACGAAGTCCAAATCGTCTCATTTACTTTATTACATGTACTAGATAGTATACTGTCTCTACTGTCTTATGTAACTTCTGATGAACATTGTACAGTAGGCATATATACAGTACTGATTTTGCGTGTAAATGTAGTTGTTTTTAACATTCCGAGGAAAATAAAACGTGAATAAGTTTCCACTTCATTTACGTTGAATCCAACAAAATCTCAATACTCAAATTCATTACACTGCTCGTCATGGAAAATGATATGATGCCATGGATGCAGTGCCATCTCGGAGTAGAGTTCAGAATAACGGAGAAATAAGCAGTCATGTGTACGTGTATACATATTTCAATGTTTTTTTGACTTTTATAATGTGTTTTTTATGATCCATCCTTTATTTTTAATAATCCATGCTAAATTCTCAAAATTTATACTACATGTACATGTATTTTTGTCGCCTTTACTTTTAAAAACATATTATCGTCGCAGGTACCTTCTTTTCGTTATATCAGCCCGTGCCTTCGCATACTACATGTACATGTAAAATTGAAACTAAAATAGGGGTACAGGTTTGAGGGGTTAATTTACTTCCCGATGACAGCCTAAGATGGATTGCATTGAAAACGTACGTTTCATTATAACTTAACTCGGAGTTTCATTAAGGGGGGAATTAGTTCGTTAACATAACCGGCATTTCTTTCTGGAAATACACGCCCAGTTAATAATTACATGTACATGTATAGTGTAAGTGGAATCTTGCTATTAATTTATAAGCCTAAAGCTATATAAATGAGCGGTTAGATTTTGGCCTTATAATCATTGATTACCAAATTGCCTAATAACGAGAACGCTCAACCTGGTCGTAGGGTCAATTAATTAAATGACTCGTGAAAGTGGGGTTAAAATGAAGACAAAACCATGTAGTGGAGCACAGACTAAGTCAATTCAAACTGTTCTATATGTCATCGTTGACATGAAAATGACACGTACAGTACCTACTGTACGTATAGTCTGTACAGTATATCGAAATTGAATTTGTGCTCTATTCCAGGCTATTCCGCCCTTACCTGTTCTGACGCTCCTAACGCAAATTGTTTCTTCGAGGAATTTATTATTGGCTTTTTATTTATTTTTCTCAAGTAGAAAAACACGAGGTAAAATAAATCAAAAAATAGTAATTGGCGTTTTCGGAAACATGTCATGAGAACTGAGGGCAAGGGGATAAGCATAAGCGTTTTTTTGGAGGAGATAACTTTTTAAAAATGTGCATGTTTCTCGAATGGCAGTTTTAATGGCTGGAATGTCATTTGAAGATTATTCCGCGTCGTGTAGGCCTATGGCGGCCATTAAAATGACGACGGTGGTTGACGTTCCGTGAGAACATTTTGGAAAATACCTAAATAGACGACACGATGGCGCATGCATGTACCATCGAAAAAAAGGTCGACTTTCCAGAAGCGACGACTTCCGGGGAATCAGGAAGAAAGGGGAGGACTAATGCATTGTGGGAGTTTGTTTGAACTCCTTTCGAGTCAGGAAACCTCGTGGTTTCTCAGGAAAGGTCGATAACATAATGGATGATAACCTTTAAAAACTGACCCCCGATAGCACAGATGGCGCTCGCATATCTGGAGCGGAGATGTCCGTTATGGGAAATGTGTCGGTCCGTGTATGATTTCAACCCGGGGTCAACTTTCAAGTTATCCTGATTCCATTTTGTCTGCGGTACGAGCCTGGGCCTGTCGTTAACGTCGAAAAACAAACCCTCGCCATTTTTAATGCGTTCAAGTGCACTTGTCATAAAAGCAAAGTATTGTTATAAGTTATGCACGAACAACGAATGCCAGGACATGAATGAAACGAGAACGTTAAGTCAAAGGTTACGATATCTTGCTGTTATCAAATGTGCTGGCCTTTTTTGTCTGCGTCTGCAATGTTTAATTTTAATGGTCATCGCCTTTGCGTACAGTGTACATGTACGCACGATATCCTACATGCTTTTCTTTCAACGACTTTAGTTTGCCAAGTCCTGTCAAACTTTAGTAACCAACCCTTAAAAGAGCACTATTAGTCGAAAACTATTTCAGTCATCGTTTAAAACACAAGTCTAGAATATTTTTGGTGTTTTCAAAGACACGCGCGCAAATGAACTCTGCGTTTGTTTAAGTAGAGTTGGAACAAACGTGACAAGTGGGCGATTGAGATGTAAAGAATTTGAAGAATCAATCGTAAGCCATTACTTAACTTCTCACGGAAATTGACCAATATACAATATGATCGATTGTAATCATCGAGGGCTGCAATTTTAGCGAAATTCATCACTGGAAAGGGAAAACAAATTGGGCACGTTGAAAGGCAGATGAGGGGAAGTCACAGTGAAACAAATTTACAGCCCCAATCATAAATTGCCAGTTAGAAGGAAAATAATCGTCTTGTCAGAAACAATCATTCTTTTAAAAAAGAACAAACTTAATTATCCAGAACGCATCTCGATTTCTGAAATAATGATCATTCGATCATTTCGCGAGCACTCGGAAACGCATTTTTTAAGATCACACTTGTTAATTGTGGCAGTGCGTGAAAAAAAAAACAACACGTGAGCATCTCTCGATGTGTACAAAAAAACATCAAACGAAAATCAGGAAAATATATATTTCGTTATAATTTTGTAATTTTTTTTAGCTTTCTGCCAACACGTAAAAAACTCTAAAATTGACGAAAAATGAATCGAAGTACTGTAATATTCTAACGAAATGCAGGGTGCCCAAGTGTCGTGGCATTTTTAGTGTTGGGTTTATTAAGTAACTTGGTTTTTGCCGCCAGAGGCGTGACATGCATGGTGAAACGAGTGAATTAAGAGTGGTTGTTCGTATCAGAAAAAACCCAACTGTCCATTTGATAATGAAGCTAAAACCTCGGTTGGTCGTTAATCTGAAGTGCATCGATGCGGTAAGTGGAAGTGACCAGAAAGATGGTTTTTATTGGCCATATTGATTGATTCGTACCACAATTGAGTGCAAAATTTATTCTTCTGCCTTAAATTATCGCTAAATTGCTTTTTTGGCCACGTTGATGGATGATGGCGTCCCTCGACTATTAATCTTTCGACTCGGTTGCCGTTGAGGTGGTCAACGAATATGCCTCGACCAAGAGTGGACAGCTCGGTCACTCGGCTTTGCCGCCGTGCAGGGTCATTTTTCATTCTTTTTAATTAATTTCCACCCATTTTTATGATACTTCTTCAAATTTATGGGATGCCCCGTAATGACCTGCTACCGTAAACTCTTTGGACCCTATTCATTCTGAAATGAGAATCAGAGGTAACATCCGGGCTTTCATTCCACCATTTTTCTCCATGGACTGAAAGCAGGAAACCACTGTGCAGGAAACCGTCGAGACTCAATGTCAAGGACAAATTCTTTAGGGATGCCGGAAGATATCAGATTGGGAGGAAAAGTTGCGTAAAAATAAGTCCATTATTTAAATACACATTGCAGTTCTTATGAGAAATATTTTGGTTTGAATCGATGACTAGATCGATGATTAAAGTTGTTAACAATAAAAGATCCGGGTGTCCTCTTTTGAACCATTGAGTGTATTGTTTCTGCTTTTCGTTGAATTGTTTCGCTCGATATTTGCCGACGTCAGATGGCGCTGCCTTTCTACGCGGTTCATAAAAATGGCCGATATCGCTCAATGATGTCGAGTGAATAATCGTATAAATTTACCTTCATTTATATTCCACCCTTTTACTACCTCTTTTCGAGTGCGTTTTAAGTGCTCATAAAATATACTTTGATTTTTTTTAAATATGCACTTTAAAAAAGACAGTATATCGAAGGAGATTTATGTAAGTGGTGATGTTACCTTTGGAATTTTATGTTGTACTCAGCGTTCGCAACCTCCAACTGCAATTCTATTGTCAAACGTTTGATTGCCCCCTTCTGCATTAAAAGTTGATATCCTGATCTTTTTTGCCACCTCAGTCTGCCTTAACTACACCCAGAGGAAATGTTCCCCACAGGAGAAAAAAAAATAATCAACCGGTTTAGTTTTTTTCTCGGCATAACAAATGCGTGCTTGACATTCTTCGCAAAACTTTAAAAGATTTGACTGAAGATGTGTTATTTCTGCAAACGTGAGGGGACCAAAAAAAGACACAAAATGCTCTTGACAAAACGTGTAGCTTTAAGAGAACTGATAAAAAATCATTTTCTTCTCACCCACCAACTTCAAAAACTTAGATTCGCGCAACTTTAGCTGGTAAACAAAAATTGCCACAAATGTACCCTTATGAACCCTTTGAGCAAAAATTGGAGGGTATTTTATAGACGGTGCGAGATGTGCCACCCATTTGTAGCAAACATTTCCAATACATTGAAATCAAAGGAGCTCTCAGACAGATACTTTACAAATGGCATTTTTCGCACTCGTGAAGTCACGTGTTCAAAATAGACTAACTGATTGGTTTAAAAATTCAATCGAGGTAACTTTTTAAACCAATGAATTGCATTCCTTTTTCACACTTGACTTCACGACGGACAAAAGTGCCATTCGCATAGCTACTGTCTGAGTAAGTGAGTATCCTAATAAAAAATGATGCTTTCGTCGTATTGAAGATGAATTTTTGTTCCAGAATAGGAGCCCAGTCTTAATTTCAAATTCTCATACATGTATACTGTATGTTCAAGCGCGAGCTACAGTAGTATATTGGGTTTAGTGCCTTGATGGAGTCGTCCAGCTTTCACGTCTGATTGTTGAGAACGTTGTTAGCCCCGATCTAACTTTGATATCGACAGACTCGTCGATTTATCATCACCCCAATTACTGTTCCTTTCAGGATCCAGAAGTATTGGGTTGCTCTCCCACCTTAATGATAATGCTGGCTTAATGCAAATGCTGATCCATAAACAATGGCCGGGGTCATAACATCTTCTGGGAGATGTTTTAATGGCCTTTCTCTTTAACCGATTGACACTTTGGTAATAATTTGTGTAACCTTTGTAATGGTATGTTTACATCGGGGTGGTAGGGAAAAAATCGGAACAACAAAAAAGGGATCAGATTATCCTAGTTTGATTTATTGGTTTTTTGTGCTAACGACGACAATGAAATGGGCTACAACGAAAGTCTGGCCTTTTTTTGTTGCACCCCGAGGGAGACTCTGGAGAGCCATTAAGTAACTCGGTTATCGATATTGATTAGGTGATAATCGAGGTTCTACTTCGGTGTGAACCCGGGATTCGAGTGGTACTTGGGGTAAGAAAAGAGAAAATGGACGAGGATGGCAAAAGAAGAAAGTAGCTTATAAAAAGTGTGATCATTTGCTCTGATGATCTCTCAGCTACATAGGATGGTGCCTCAGGTCACGTGATCGTACTTGCCTATAGGAAGAAAAATGCTTCCTTTAATTAGTCTTGAATCGATCTCTTGATGCACACTATACTGTACATGTACTCTGTATAGTATGTACATGTGTACATACAGAGTTAAGAGTACACACGTAAACAGAGTTATTGTTGCTTACAGTATATCCGTTTAGAATATCTTACCTAATGTATACTGGAATCTCAGTATTTGTGATCTCATTGCGCTTTTTAAACGCAATGCTGCAATGAACTTCCAGACGTTTTGGATTGGTTACATGTACATGTATACAGTCGGACCTCGTTAAGACGAACTCGAAGGAACGTCAATATTTGTTCGTATTTGTTCGTGAGTTCAGGGGAGAAAAAACAACTAAAATAACACGATTTCAACAATAAGAACTAAATGTTGAAAATTTGAAATATCTTCCATCTACAGTATACGTTTTATCTCTCGATTTGTAAACGTCAGAACTCATCTATCCGGGACTCCGATCATGCACCGCGTCATTCGGTTTCAAGTTAATTAATACCCGCGGTGGGTTTTAATAGAATTTGGAGAGTAGCCATGTATAATGCATGATGGCAGGTTTCTTAAAACAACAACTCCTTGTATGGAAAAAAAACTCCGTTTTCATTCATCCGAAAGTAAGAGTTATCTAAATCTGCTCCCATCTTGATTTCATTGAGAATTTTTCAAAGCAAGTGAAAATTGTGACTCATTCCTGGCCAAGTTTCTAGTTCGCTGGTGACGTAGCGACCAACTTGAAATGTAGGCCATTGCTACGTATACGCGTATTCCGTCTGTCAATATTCAAGCGTTGATATAATGCTTCGGCTTTAAACTTGTTTTCTACCCAAGACGGCTCGAGTCCACTCACCCTTAACATTGTAATTACTTCTGTGGTACATGTGATTTTTTTAGCAAAAAGCTTTTTTATAACCTCAAACACTGTGTACCAAGAACTGTTTTTTTTTGTCTCGTTGTTCTATGTCTATCCTATTAAAACCGGCCGTGAACTTGTCCTCCATTTTGATGTTCGTTTCGTCCTACTGTATGGTATTTGATTTAATTAAAATGCTGCTTGCTTGCTGTCCCATCAAAAAACCTTGTTTTTTATTTTGCATTTTTTCCTACCTGTGCTTCGGTATAGAAGCTCTCCATTTTAGGCAATGTAACTACAGCAGGACCTTGATTTATCCCACAGACATTCCCCAAATCCTATGATTAACCATTCAAAATGCTCCTTTGCAAGGATAAGCGTCGCGACACGAACTACTGTACAATGTATAAAGGCAAGATGCAAAAATTTGAGTTCACCATTTCGTGAATTTTTTTAACATGTTGTTCGCATGGTGTATCGTTGAGATAATAATGAAGAACATCGTTGATTGTCTATCAGGGACCTTATGGTTAACCCTGGGTCAGTTTGCCTTAGATACCTGGATCTTGGCATTACAAGATCACTCGTGACCGATGGCCGAATAATCTCAGTTTAGCTTCATCGACTGCTGAAATTCAAGAAATGTTAGAATATTACAGCATTGGAAAGGAAATATGATTTTTTGTTGTTGACATTTTCTCAACGATTAAAGGAATTCACAGAATATCCATTCGACGATTGAGATTGTCGTTGACTATTATTCGCAGCACATGAGCTATTCTGTTCTTCAGTCAAAACAAATCATTTAACTGAACTTAGCACTGTATATAGTCTATGATGCAAAACAGTTTCTATTAACGGTATATCAATGGAAATTTCAATCTCGTAAATGTCAAAGATCGGTGTAATTTGTGAAGTTAAAATTACCCAAAGAATGTTTGACGCTCCCTGTATCTTTATGAATGTGTTGATCACGTGATGCTAATTTGTTCTTATTTTTTGTATTCCGCAGCTAATTATCCAAATGATGACACCAATGATAAAGGATTATTTCCACCTACCTTTAATTTGGCGTCCACTGCCCTTATCACTGCCAACGCCACTTGTGGGGAAAGTGGGGAAGATATGTTTTGTAAATTGGTGGAACATGTAAGGTGAGTGCAATCATCAAATACGACATTCCTTAAATTAAAAAAAATAATAACTTGTTGAATCAACCTCTTTAAATGGGGCTTAAGTTTTTGTCTCGCGTAACTTAAGGAGCTTGTAAATTGGTCGATGTATTATAACCGGTCGAATACTCGTAATACTTTATTCGTCTTCAAAACATTTTTTCTCGTGAAGTAAAATGATAGAGTATCTTGAAACTAAGCTTTTTATTGTAAAATGCCTGTAGTACAAGTTGTTTATGCTAACTATGGAAAAAATTTAAAATTCTCTTCGAGCATTTTAGTTTTATTTGTTATTAGAGAACCTCAATGTGGCATCTGTGACGCCAGAAGCTCCAATGAATCCAAGCGCCATCCGATTACCAACGCCATAGATGGCACTCAGAGATGGTGGCAAAGTCCAAGTTTACAAAATGGCCGGCAATTCGAATGGATTACAGTCACGCTGGATTTGCAACAGGTAAGATCAGTTACATGTACTGTATCCAAGTAGTAGACGTTGTCTGCTTGAGATTGATCAGCTCTTTTGCTAATCATTATCGCATAAAATATTAGCACTTACTGATGATATATATACAGTGTAAAGATATACAGTACAAACATTTAAATCTCATCATTGCGATTTTTAATTTTTTTTTTAAATTTATACTTTGGATGGCTGACTCATTTGCTTTTATAGAATAGTGATAGTACGATGGCACCATGGCTAAAATGTTCAAACGGATCTATACATTTTGTAGGTCTAGTATGCTTTAGTTTCATGTAAGTTAAATATGGTATCACGAAACAGTGAAAACTGACGACTAAAATTGATGATATACATTCCGCTATTATTAGCTGGTTTGTGAATCTAACTTGACATACCATCGCGTCTTTGTCGAATGATCGATTGGCAGTGTCAAAAGGCTGAATTTCAAGAGTTGGTAAAAATGTCGAATCCCGAAAATCTCTGGTCAATGCGTCCTCACTAACCCGGTGGCCGGTGTACCTACAATTACTCGCTCCACCTATAGCTTAGTTTTCAATTTTTTTTTTAATTTTTTTTTATTTTAAAATTCTTGAATCCCATCATCCATCTTGTCAGCAACAAACACCTGTTTTCTTCCCTATTCGCAGGGTCGACCAGACAACATTTTCCCCCGACGGAAAGGCATATTTGTACGTTGTTGAAGAGACGAGGTTCACTTACCCCTTCTGCTTTCTAAGGCGCATTAGTATTATTATTAGCTATATTGTCCCAAAAATCGTACGTAGGCAAAAGCTCCTTTGTAGGAGCACTATTAATAGACCATAAAAATAAGACATTTGCAGACATTCTTGACGGAGATGAAATTTTTAAGACCAGACTGGACAAAAAAGTTTCGGATATAAAATACTGAGTTTACTCGTTTCTTAGTGCTGAAGGGAATATTTCATCAACGTTTTTTTTCCCCGTTTTTTTTTTTTTTTTTTCATTTTCCATTTTAA
>JAQGBX010003710.1:0-16714 GCA_034698745.1 Megaphyllum sjaelandicum | reverse complement strand
TAGGAATAATTTGGCATTGACATGACACTACGCGATGGATAGCAGGAAAATATGAATGCCGGAAGTACATGGATCCTTCGAAAACATTTTTAAAATTGGCTGTACACTGTAAGTATACGTGTATGCATGCCATGCGTGGATCATTGTATACCTAATAAATGCATATATGCATGACTTAGTTTACTCAACTGCTCAAATAAAAAGGTAGACTTAAACTGGATAATGTTTCAAACACAGATGTAAAACATGTATTATGTACGAGCTTCCGGATATACAAGTACATGAAATATATCACGAAGGACGATCAAAAGGCATTAATGATATGAATATTATGATGTCAATTTTAATGTTCATAATGATATCTTCATGTGGATATACGTGTATTAATGGAACAATGCCCATAGTCATCAAGGGAACTAGCTGCCATCATACAGTGCCATGCGCATTAAACAATGGATTACCAGTATCGCATACATGTTCAAAGGAATCAGACAGGTTCCTGTGAAATATCTGCATTAATGGTCCATATGCTAAAAAAACAATCGTTAGCAGATCGTTAAAAAGTCATCTATCTAAATATATCTGCAAGTCATTGAAAAAGTACTTCTGATTCACCAGTTTAAAAAAGTCTTATGGTCTGCTGAACTGTTTGAACAGCAGTCAAGTTTCAAACATCAAGCTAAGTTGATATTCAAACAACTTTGCTGTTTTTTACTAGTGGTTGCTGCAGCAAAATTTTTAGTTGTCGAAAGTATTCATCGAATTCATAAATGCCAAAAAAGTTTTACCAAAGCTAAGCAAATGCTGACAATTCCCGCTTCAACGCTGTAGTACGTTCCAGAAACGGGCTGGTAGTGTCTGCTTTCAGCATTGCCATGATATCTTATCAGACGGATTCAACGGTTATTCAAACTGAGTGTTCTAAATTTAGTGCCATAAATGCATTTTGCAAACTGCGCATTAACGCGGCAACAGCCCGAGAAAACTGGCAATTGCAACTGTAACAACCTGGTTAAAGTACAATGTATGGTTTTGCTTACGACTGCAGGTTAATGAGGGTGTTTATAATTGTTATGCCGGATTATACGACAGGTTATCTCGCATCATTGCCGTTAAACTATTCCTTGAAGTGACGCTAAACAGCGCGCGCGATATTATGGCCATCACCCTATTTTATAAGCTTTGGTACTATATTAGAAAACTAAAGTTTATTTAATGATACTCGCAGAGACGAGCTTTAGAGAAACTGAACAATGCTTACTCAAAAAGCAAGTTGGTATGTTAGTTATAATGGTAATTAGGGCAAGTTAAAACGACAGAAGTTATAGGAATGACACTTGATTTTGTTGTCTTTGACATTACTCGGTGTTTCAAGTGCTTGTATGTTGTAACGTTGTACATGCAGCAAAGCTAATTGCTGCAATACAGCGGCCCACTTTGCCTACAAAAATATTACACGGAATAGCATAACTTAAAAGAGTCTTAGATAAGTACCTCAGCACGTTTAGGGTGGTCCTTTCGGAGTTAATTACCAGCATGTACTGTAACAATGTTTTTGTGCTGACAAATGAGCGTGGATATCAAAGTAATCTCATTTTTCATGCTGTTTCCTGCGTCAAATACATCAGAAGATCATAATCTGGAGCTCCAGGCAAAGCATTTTTTGGGAGTGAGCTAGGACTGACAGTGATATATATCACCGAAAGTTTTTTTTCTGAGATTCAGGAAAGTTTCCATTGTGGAAAATGGTTTGTTTCGTAGACCTTTACGCCACATGCCATAGTTCATGCAAATTTCAGTCATTTTCTATGCATTTTTAAAACAAAACGTGTTAAAATACGCCCTAATCTTTAGCACATTTATAGCAGCGTTATTATTGCTGAATGTAGAAATCATTTTTGAGAGAAAATTAACAAAGGAATTCCCAGTTGATTTTTTAATTTTGAAATCGAGCAATTCAGTAACAGATTTCCACTTGTTTAATCCGGCATTTCATTGATTAAAGCCTTTTATGATACATGTAATTGTATCCTTATTCATTGTACTCTGATCCGTTGCTTATATATGCAATAAATAATATACGATTGAATTTATTTTTGAGTTTTAAGTTAGTGTATATACAATGTACTATACTTAATATGTTTCTATTGTGGAACTATCTGTTGTGGAATATCTATTGTGGTCTATATGTTTTTGGGTAGTCCGGAAAATCGAAATTAATTATACAAGGTGTTAACATAAGGAAGCCAATTTTTTTGAACAATTTGATAAGCTTTGGTAATAAAAACCGAACGAATATGATATTTGGAATAACAATATTACTACCGTATATTTACTGACATTTCTTCTCACACCACGAGTCCATGACTACTTATGTTATGCGTTATTCGATGACAACTTGAATTTAATCGATTTATGCATTGTTAGAAATAATGCGAATTTAGATCTGTAGTTTAATAAAATATAATTATAATCCTCTTTAACTTGACAAGCTTACCGTGCAGTACGTTTCTTACTGCCACGCAGAATCAAGGAAGTTATTGTCAAGTTATTTTCAGACACGCTTTATGTCATTACCTATGCTTTCCCACGTTTCTCTATGGTTACCATAGTCTCTAGCTTCCACTTCAAATGGTTCAATTGCTAGGCAGATGTGCGTTCGTATGCACCATAGAGTAACGATTTCATCTAAAACATCTGTTTGCGGTTTATGAAACAAAGAGCTAAAATATTGAAGTAAGAAATTCGTCAATTGAGGTTGCGGTTATTCGATTTAATTCAATTTCTTCCAAAGATTAAACCGATCGATACTCTTCAAGTACATGTATTTTGGTAGGTCGTTTTCGTGTCCATAAATTTGAAGGGTAATTGTATTAGGGTTATGTGAAACAATCCGTTAAAGTTTCGGAGATTCTAAAGTACTGTCTGTAGGCCTATGCTGCATGAATAGCAGTGTCTTCGAATACAGCCTTCTAAACGCCAAATTCAATAAATGTAAGATAATTAATCATGATGAACCTTTGTAAAAGAAGGCATGCTATAACATATTTTCAAATAGAATTAAATAATGCACGGAGGGTAAACTAAACTGAAAATTGTACAGTAGATGACTAAATTACGAAGAGGATGGAGTTATTCGATGAAAACATTTCATTGGGTATTCGATCGGTAGAAAAATCTATCACCATCAGTGGATATTTTGTTCTGTTTTCTGGGAAGTCATAATATTCGTTTCAAAACATGTCTCTGTGCTGTAGGTTTGGGCAGCAAAACAGCACGCATATTTTTGTTCATTTAAAATTTGCAATTTCCTATACTTGGATGTATTCGTTTATAGCACTCGGAATATTTGTATTTCATTGAACGTTTTCTTATTTTTTGTTTCACTTTTTTGGCGAAACAAAAGACGACGAACTATGCGCTGAAGCTTCTGCATTCACCTTTGGCCTGGCCTTGGAAACATTAATTTTAAAATTCTGACAGATGAAAGCACAACATTCCTTTTTACGTTATAAGAAGACATGCCAGCGGCCACTCGAAAATCTAATATCTGATGTTTTCGTCCACTCTAAGGATAAATACTTAGCGACAAGTGCAGGCTGGGAGCAATAGCTCACATGTCTAAGGGGTAGTATATAGCCACGAAATCTCCCAAACTTTCCTTTTCGTATTCAATTTGTTCATTTTCCTGCATATGCTTTGCTCGAGTTTGCTGTGCTGAGCTGTGTTCAATTGTGCCACGCTGTTTACTTCCATCTGCATTTGAAAGTGATAGTTATGGTTTCTGTCTGCCCAGTGTACCCTCGGTTTCTTTTAAAAGATTGGCATGAGTAATGGCGTTCACAGAGGTGCAGGCTACAGTAGTTTCGGTCGATTCAATTTCCCCGAAGCAATGTTAATAGTTTCAAAAGTAAGCTCTTTTAGTGACCTTTACATATACGATTGCCAACGTCTAAATCCACTGTTCACTTAATAGAAAACTTTCAGACCACGCCATAAATTTCCATAAGAACTAGCTGGACACAATCGAAGCGAATGCACTTCGATGCGAGGGCTGACCGCAAAATCCTTCTTTAGGATTGAACTCAATCTAGTTTCTGAAAGACTGACCACAAAGCCCGCGGTAATCGGATTGCAGTAATTGGTTGACCAAACGAATTGGCCGTTTTTTTCTGCGTTTTTTCTAATACATTAACAAGCTGTTATCTCTATCGTTGACCGTAACAAGTTACAGTGTACTGTATATCCATGGGCGTTGATAGTGCAGCCTACAACGGAAGCAAACAAGAGCTGCTTATATACGTAATCTCCCAAGGTTCCTAAAGGACAACGTGGGTATCAGAGCGAATATGAGCCATGTCAGGAACAAAGGAAGTGTCGTAAGAGTGAAATATGGATGGAAATAGTGAAGACGTTCTGTATCAAGGATTCAAGATCGTGAAGAAATGTTATTACAAAAGTAATTCGGTCACTGTTATTGTCAAGTGTTAGTGCCACGCATACATGTACTGTGCATCTAATTATAGGTTGAGCATTTCTGCGCATTATTGGAACATATACAACATTTTTGAACATCCTAATTACTATAGACATTGTCGTTATTGGAAAAAAGTGTCAATATTATCTTTTGTACGAGATGGGATTCAGGTTACATGTATTTATTTCTCTGAAAAGACCAACTTTCCTGCTAGGATTAGTCATTTACACCGCTAACTCTACTGCAGCTTTCTATAATTACCGTATGTTAGCTGATGTCAAAAATGCCAGTCACAATTATGTTTGTCGCGACACCCGATGCATTTGATGTATACGATGTATACAATACCGTGGTGGCATAGCATTTCAGCCGCAATAAAGAAAATTGCGTCATCACCTCGTTGTACTTCCGGGCATGTGGTTGTCTCTGGCTCTGTGCGTGTTTACTGTGACGCACGCACATTTGTCTCAACCACCTGTTCAAATGCGATAGATTTAACCATACGCGACTAAATTCGGTTTAGCCGAAGTCTAATGTTTGGGCGAAGTACAATTGCTTTTGGCTAAATTTTCTTAGATGTCGCACGAAGAGACAGACGCAGTTGACAGCGCTTTAAAGTCATGAGGAGTGATATGCACGATTCCCAAATGCTAATCGAGTTTCAAAGTTTTTCATTTTGGCGTTTGTTCGTCTCTTGCCCGTGGGCCGGAACGTACAGGTCTCACGCAGACGTTAAGAGCAAAGGTTGGCTCAGTCCAAACATATTAGTATTCTTTGAATGCTATCTTTAGGCTTTTAGGATCAGGATATTTGGCCCATGGGCCGTCAATATGAATTACCAAACGAACGGTAAAATCATGACGGTTACCCGCTGTTCCAGGCAAGGTTTATAGTGTTAAATTGACGCCCATTCCAATTTCCACACGTTGGATCGGCTATACGGTTTCGATCTCTAGCGGACATCTTCGGGCGAGTCTGACAGCGCGGGTATCACGTGTCTGCCACACATGATTTGTACTCGCGGAATTTCACTGAATAAACATTTTCTTTTTAATGTTTATCGCGGGGGATATAGAATCCGATAGGTGCAGATGTCTGGACTACTAGAGGCTTTATTACAACTTTTAAATATAGCATCCTATTATTCCAACAACAACTTTGGACATTGTAAAACAATAAACGACATGCTCCGCAGCTTAAAAGTGAATTGAATGATTTTCATGGCAGCTATAGATCATAACTCTTCTTACATTGCCGTTCCCTCCAATACTTTATATCAACGTGCAGCTATTTTATACACGCAACACGCAGTCGGTGAAAATAAGAAGGCCTATATGTTAATTTCTGGACTAAACCATAAATAAAGTGTTTTTCAATAATTCAGACAAAAAAAAAATGATAAGACTTCCAGAATGACTTGCTTTGTATCTTTTTAGTACAACCTTCATGCTAATTTTGAACCGGTATAAACGTAAATTTCTATGCAAAAACGTCAATGTACATTTTCGCGATAACATGGAAGATCACTGACACTTGCGTGTAAAATATAAATTAGGATTTGTTTTGCGACAGTGCACTTGATATTAGAGGTATTTGGTCTTGGCACTGCATGCAGTAAAACTGGACTTTCGTTTCACGAGAATGAACCACTATTCTTATGACTAAATTTATGTTGACTTCTGATTAAAACCTGTACTATAAACGAAACTGGAAGGATATACATATATATACTATAGCTACATAAAACGCTTAACTAAATAAGATTGCATGCATACATAATTATAAATATTGGCCAAAACGAAGCATTGCCACATGCTTGCATTGACGAAGCCGTATAATTTTATCATAAAAGGTAATTACCAGCAACCAAAATATAGCTGCTGGTTTTTTCCTTCAGAATTTCTCTTAAAATTAGTGGTTACTTTGTTTTAAAGAATTAAAAAATGCAACCACGAAACAGGAAATACTTGTCGGGTCAGCTCTTTTGAGTTGGTCTATAATGATGGCTAGAGCTATACTAGACAAGCATAACTAATTTACCCTCTGCGCGTTTATGAGAAATTAAGAATGATCTAGAACAATTCAAGTGTCAGATTTGTGGATAAAGGATTAAAATATGCATGTATATGCCTCTAATAAAAAAGCTGGGTAATCCCTCCTCCAATCCCGAAAACATCAGAATATCAAAAGAAAAGTACGCAGCGAAGATAGTGTACAGTGTATTGCACTGTCGATTGCAGGCATAAAAATAAAAAAATAAATGAAATAATGGCTCAAAATTCGTATTAAAACTTCATCCGTGATAATATTTTCAGTAATAATTATCAAATGCTGAATTACCATTATAATCGATATTAATAAATGAATATGCTCATTAATAATCGTTTAGCTAGACACGCATGCAGTTCTATTCAACAATAATTTACAAAATTTATGAAAAACTTGTTTGTACATAAGGCATATTCTGTCAGAAGAGAGAACTTGAAATATTTAACTTGAATTTCAGCTTGACGAGTTCTACGTTACAAGCTAGTACATGCAAGTATACGAAAAAAAAATCGTGGAAATGAACAGCAGTACATCAAAAATTCCATTCAAACAAATCCCGCTATCATCGTTATCAATCTTACTTTTGTGATTTCCATTCTTAGTTTCATATACTGTATGTATGTAATACATGTAATCATAGCTTAGCTATTGACACGTGTAATATTTTTTTAATAATCATCGTGTAGTTTTCCCAGCCAATCATAAAAGTCCGAGAACGATGGATTTTTGCAGCAATCCATGCTACGAGTCTTTACGAGATTTGCTTAATTTAAGCAGTATATAGGCATTAGATTTTATTTTCGAAACCATTGATGCGTACCAATCACTCGCTTTACTTTATGATCATCCTGTAGAATGGATGTCGTGCTGCTCTCGCTTTCTTAAAGGTTAGTGATCATGAAATTGCATAAGGCAAGTTAACGGACTACGTGATTCATCCTCGACGTCCAAAATACATCCACGGTTTAATTATAGTTGCGCGAGTTTGTCATTTATACTGCTCCCTGTCGCATTTTTCGCCATCATTATCTACGTTTAAGTCCATATCACTTATGGGCAATATACATTTAATAGCGGAGTCTTAAAAAAAGGAGGATTTTATGGCATATAACTCGGGCATTTATTGCCGAGATGTTCATTATGGATCCCGATGGATCCTGCATGGTGTTGTATATCCGCCTATATGATATACGGATCAATATGGTGCCTCAATTTATGCCTTGTTCATGCTGCTCATGCAACACGTGCTGCGCTTTTAAATTGAATTTCATTCGACGAATTTCTCTCGTATTATTGTACACGGTATATAGACACGTAAGGTACAAAGGCGCGCATCGTGTCTTTATTTTGCTATCTATATATACGGATCTCCATCTAAGGTCGAAACATCGGTACCAGAAAAATGTCAAACTTTACACGTGTTTGTGCGTGCGATGAATTCTCGCTGTTTGCTCAACACGATGGGCACTATAAATTTTAAACTTTGAATACGGAATCAGCGAGTAATGAGGGACTAAATAAACTTTGTAAAATTAACGAGGATGGGTCAATCGCGATCCTGCAGCAAGTCAAGACTTCGAAAACTTTCAAAATGTGATTAATTCTACAGTGGATGCATTGTATATGGGAAAAGAGCTTTGTAGTGATATGCAAGTGTATCGCGCTCAATATTCTGAGCAGGTTTTGCAAATTATCTACAGTATAGTTGGTCGTAAAAGTTTTATTTTGCTTACATTTAACTCACTTTGTTTATGACCGCTCACACCACGCTCTGTTTAATTTATGATTATTAAAGGTTCGATTCACGGTAGTGGTCTCTTACATCCGTTTTCCTCATTAGCAATTATGTTCTCGTACAATGTGTAAAGAAAGGTTTCCCAATAAACAGGTTCCTTTGCAAGTTTAAAATGTACAGCACACAGCACATGGTCGCCTATTTTGAACCATGTTCAAGTAGTGTATGTATTCGACGTGAACACCTTAATTACTAAAGCGAGCTTCGAGGAAACCTCTATACTGTGCTAAAATTATAGCTTCATTGTCATTGCAATTAATGCACCTGACTTATACCTTGGGCGTGGGTGATAGATACACGTAGATTAGTGGGTAGATATGGGAATTTCGTGCCCAGAGTAAACGTTCTGATATAGAAGAACTAGTAATTCGTGTTTTCCTGCATTCGACTTGTAAATGTTTAATCAGTTTTTCAATTTTCTGTTGCCCAGGGCAGTCGGTGCTAATAATTTGCGAACATTGCACCGTTGTACTTGATACCAATATAAATGTTCTACTTTATAATTCCGTTGATATGAAAATTGTATGTACACGAAGATAACTTGAATATATACATGCACTGTACATCTACATTTTTTAACTATATTTAGACCTGAATAAATGATATCGGGTCATATCCAAAGTTCGAAAATTGCATTGACACATCTCGTATAAAAGCTCAAACAGGGCCCTTCATAATCACGCATAGAATTCACTAATCTAATCATATTTGCGCGAAAGAGTTTGAAGCATCGTGGTTTCCATTAAAACATTAATTTGGAATTTTTGAATTCGTCCAGTCATGTTTTGAAAACTGATGGGAAACATGAAATTGACATAATTAACTGACTTTTCAAATTAATAAGTAAAAAATAAATGTACAAAATTAGCATAATTTGATTCATTAATAATTAATATTTCTTAATTGTTAAGTGCTTCGAGAATGATTCACGGTTTGTTCTTCTGTGCAAGTTAAAATAACCATGAAAATTAAATTATTTTACCTCTAGATCTATACTTTTCAGATTTCCGTCACTTCTTCATATCAACCAATATAAAACGTGTTAAAAATTGAAGACTGCACCGCAACTTTAATCACAAATGCATTATAATAAAAACGAGAAATCAAATATCGAAATGGGTTAATCCATTTCTTGCACTAAATCTAGTCATGAATTACTTTATAACTACTAACGTCACTGGCAGGTTAACATCCACAAAAATGTACTCCTTATTACATGCACAATTACGTGTACATGTATAGCAGTTTCTGTATAGGTTAATGGTAAAGATTCCTGATGAGAAGGACTAGCCTACTAGGTTATTCCAATTGACCGCGGAGATTAGGTAATCTCCATGCTTAAAAAAGAGACCGGAGCATAGCTGTGCTATCCTGCAATGTACATGTATAACTACTATCGGGGCAGTAAATGATGACGTCTACTTCAGTATTTTAATGATATAATGAAGTCATGAGAATTTTTGAAATTTCATAATCATCAGAATTTTAATGAATGACGTCATCAGAATTTTAATCACTGCATGACGCCACCATCAGAATTTACGGAATGACGCCACCATCAGAATTTACGGAATGACGTCACCATCAAAATTTAAGGAATGACGACATCGTCATAATTTCACAATTTTTTTAGTGAATGTCATCATAAATTTTTTTATGAATGACTATCCGAATTCCAATGGATGACGACAACAGAAATTTAATGAGATGACGTCATTTATTATAGACGTCTCATTTTTCGGACACTTAGAACCTCCAAAACGGGATCCTTAAGTCGCGGAAAGAAGAAGTTTACGTCAAAAGAGGCAATCCAGCAATTCCGAGAAGCTCCAGTGCTGTCGAGCTGGTCATCTATGCATAACGAATCTAATAAATTTACATGTATGTGCCATGGCAAGTGAACTCGTTGGGTGCAATAGTTCCGTAATTGTAGCGAGCATGCAGCATTACAGAATGCACCGGTGCTACATTATCCAGATGCCATAGCTCAGTTTGGATGTTGTAAAAGACATTTATGAGACTATGTATCGGTTTTACGATAAAGATTTTAAGAAGTTAATGCTACTTCCTTCAGGAAATATTGGCTTTGGTTACGTACGCATACTAATGAACTACGCATACCTAATTCTTATTGGAGAAAGATAATGCGAAATTTATTCCATGTCGCGCAGAATGGCTGCACAATCTTCTGTTAAAATTAGTGGCGTGTATACCTTGGGGAAAGCGTACCGGTATCACGCTACGATGTTAGTGGGAGATCGATTCATTGATACAGTACGTCGAGTAACCGGTGAATACTCATCAAAATCTCCATTTTTCTGCGAAAATCCCCCAGCACAAGTTGGGGAGAATTTTCCCTCTCACTTCCGTTGGATTTATTTTACAACACGAAAGATTTCCTTATTCCTCAGTAAGTGACGGAAATGCATATAGAATGTATACAGTATCATGCAGAAAAATGGCGACAGAACGAAATCAATAAAAAAACGTGCGCTGTTAAGTATATATGTAATTTTCTCGTGCCATTCCAATATGGGATAAGTCAAAAACATAAGTTTATAAATACGAATCTCATCAAAAAGTGAATGAATGTAAACTCTGCAATACGTTGTTATACAACAAAATGCGATTTATCCGATACGAAACAACGAAAATGGCAATTTAGTTTTAAAAACAGACCACAGTCGTATAAAGAAAAATAATTTGAACTTTATGTTTCTGCACACTGTTCCTGTTTTGCTGTTGTGCATCAGACCCCATACAGGAGATATAGGGCCTACACGTGGTTTTCTCTGGTTTGATTTCTATAAGGTTACTGGGTCTGATCATCAAAAGAAAACAAATCTTGTTAGGTTTGACGAGGCATCGTAGAATGCAATCGCGTCAGTTTTAATATCCCTCCTGGCCGCCAATAGTGAGGTCCATTATAGTGGGTAAGATGGCATTAAGGTGCTCCTTCGTAGGAACCAAGGGCTCCTCATATGAGGGTACAGTGGCATTTTCTTAAGGAACTCCCAGAAAGCATGAAAATGATTGCCTTAGTAGATCGGTAGAAGACGTCTACTTGGATCAAAGTTATTTCTTTTGAATCGTACGCTCGTATAACTATACCTTTCAATCAACGACAATGAGTGCACGATGATTATTTGCCAAAAGATAGCAACAGTACTGTAACGCTGACAAACATAATTGGTAGGCAAATAAGGGAATCATCACCCTGTTATCACCACCTAACATGGCACTACTACAACTAATTTTTTCTCATCATAACAGAGAAGGTTTGTTGAATCAGTTGGTCATTTTCCCACTTGCCTATCCAAGCATGACTGTAGAAATCGTGATCTGCGTCCTCTTATATAAAATGCTTTCTTAATTTCATCCGTTCAACGAACACATCCATGAAGACTTTTTGACATGTGTCAAAAACAGTCGAGAAAACAGGGTTAATTAAGGCTCACTCTTTTCTTTTCACAATGATACGTTTGCATCTCATGGCCGAGAGACATCTGTTGTTTTTGCAAAGGGATCGAGAGAGCTAGGCCATTAGAATAACCACATTTGCGCATAACTTTAAACCAGATCAGGATTTATTTCTGTCCCCCTACTTTTAAGGTCATGTTTTGGTGTCGAGATGCCATCTCTGTACAGCCTGTGGTAGACCAAACATTAGTCAGATATGAGAGTTATATAATTAATCACCTATCATTAATATTCTAAATGGTAGGCGCTTGTTCGTGACTGCACATTATAGGGAACCCGTTTTCCGTTTAATCGATTCTTAGGATGCAAACGTCCTGTGCCAAGCTGCCCGTGCTAATTAGTGCCTTCCTAAGAATTTTTGGTTAGGACCACATAAGCTTTTTCGCCTTTATTAGGCCGGGCGCACACATCACTCATCGATGAAACGAATTTTTTACTCGGAAAATCCTCACCGAAACAACTTGATATAGAGCGAAGATCGATGCCGGTATGAAATTATTCAGGAACTGCGAATGGAAATGGAAAAAAAAAATAGGAAATAACCATCGAAAATGGGAATCAGAAAACGCATCCACTCTCTTCAGCCCGTATTGCACCTAATTGCAAACGGGGGCTAATAAACGCAATTCCTTCATTGATTTCTAGGAATAGAGCGCGTGGCTGTAAGTCGTTGCCCCGGTTGCATATGCCGAATATTACGGATTATATCCGCATTATGCATTTCTAAGAAGTTATAGCCAATCGTTGGATTCCGTGAGGAATACGCAGACCCGCATGCCCTAGCAGCAATTAGCGTGGCAAGACAAAGGGCAAGGCTTAATGGCTTTTTAAACTCGCACTTTTAAACGCACTGGCCATTAATCGCTTCACCTTAGGTAATACGAACCATATCTCACAATTAGGTGATAATGAATGGATTAAACGGTTAATTGCCGTGGCGCAACGCACCAGCTGATGACTGCGGGGAATATATGCGATAGAAAACTTCTTTATTAGCAGAAACTTGCTTTTGTCAATGTGCCTTTGGAAAAGTACATGTATATTTGTAGTTATTACGCGTGAAATAATCCGCGTGTCGCTTTCCCAATCGACCAAAAAAAAATTAGGGTCGCTTCAAACCGATTATATTAAACAGGAATTATGAAAGTATATGTACAAATGAGGGCTGAAATCAGAAATGATGAGGATATACATTACGATGCATGGTTAACATTGTTTCGATGAAGTTTCCATCCCTTCTCGATTCCTGAATGGGATGAAAATCTAGCAAGATGTAGGAATTATTCGTTGGATTTCGGTCAATATACAGTACATGCGCATGCGCGCTGTAGTCATCGAGTGACTCGACTTTTTAAGTTAACCATATTCAGATTATTGTCATTGTAGAAATTTAATCTACAGGCTGCCAAATTGCCTCGTGCTAAATGGCCTGGCTGCGTAATGTATAGAGCCATGCAATTGTTTATATGAGCTAATGGGTTTTAAAAGCCAAGCGTGCCATGCATGTAAAGTATATTAAATGCATCGCAATTCACGTTAAAATAAGGTGGTTTAGATGTGCCAATTCGTTAATAATTAATAACGATTAAGCAAGCTAGTTCACGCACGATACGCGTACAGTGTATAGCCAAGCTGCATGCTGCCCACGCATCTCCCTATACGGATAAGTTGTGTTCCACCCTGTAAAAATCGAGGCTCGATACCCGTATACATGCAGTGTATATGTCATTGATACCACGACTGTCCAACTTTTCGAGTCCTTATCTTCCACTAAAAAATTCCGCACGCATTCGCCATCAAGTTCAAAAACCCTATTAACTGCAGCAAGCCCCAGCAAAACTACATATGCAAACATTCTCCTCTTCGTCGTAATATGCAAACGCTGTGTTCTGCCGGACCCCGGTATCTCTGAGACGTCAGGCATAAATTAGCCAGGCCAAAAACTTTGGCCTCACGAACTAACTTGCATGGAAAACCATATAAACCACGACTGATAGAAGCAGAATCCAGACAAAAACCTCCATGTTAAAATTATACGTTACGCACGGCGCCGTGTCATTAAACTTAATGCGGGTTAAAGCCAGGGCAAGGCAGTGTCTCATAGCCTAACCTTAACATGTTGCTTTCACCCACACCAACGCAAAATAGGTCAGCTGAACTAAACTATGTTTATAATTGGTTTATTCAAAAGTTAAAAACATCTTTTACATTGCCATCCCACTCAAAAACAAACTTTGTGTCCATAACTTATTGCAAGCTGCGTACATACTGAACTAATTAGCTGACTTGGCCAGATAAAAATCAGGAAGGAATGTTAAGTTCCATATCAAATATTTTATCTGTTCAAAAGGATGCTAAAGAAATATTAGCAATGTTTTTCGCCCCAAGGATCCCCCAATTTGAAAGGATAACGTCTATTTTCTATACAGAACAGAAAAGGATGAATTTTATTAACATTTACATTTTTACATTTAAGCGTATACTTTTTAAGGAACAATCCATTTCCCATTTTGTTTTATGAAAGTGCAAAAGATCGAGTTACCGGTACTTTAATAATTAATGATTCTGAATGCATGTATAGCCTAATGGCGGGACTCCGTTGGAGTATATACTTGTATACAATTGTATATATTATTATTATTCATTTATTAAATTATTTACAGGAACCTAAATTAGTTATACACAGTACATGTTTCGTATGTTTAGCAGTTGAATTTAGTCAACAATAAGTATAGCCGCGCATTTATACAGAGTGAAACAGAATAGAGAGCCACCCCAATTTTTTTCTTTCCTGTTATACTTACGTCAATTCTGTTTGTGCGGTTAGAGAGGAAGTCATGTGTGCTCCATCCAATGATATTGTTACATCTGACCTACGACAATTGTTTCACGGAAACGTGGTTTGAAAACAGGGGCAAACTCCAGTTGCTAGCTGCGCTGCAAGCACACTGGTGCATGAAGACACCAATGCACCAATGTGCTGCAACGCAGCTAGCAATTGGAGTTTGCCTCTGTTTTCAAAACATTGTAGCAACTTTAAATAATTTCCAATGAAGACGAAACCAGTTGAATACATACAAACAAGCCATGCTCTTTCTTTTCCAAATTTCAAATTTTGTCCTAGGTGTTACGGTAAAAACGTTTGATCACACGTTTCAGTAAAACAATTGTCGTAGGTCAAATGTAACAAACGCCATTGGATAGAGCACATAGGCTAGCTATGACTTCCTGTTTAACCGCACAAACAGAATTTACGTAAATATAACTTGAAAGAAAAAAATGGGGTGGCTCTCTGTTCTGTTCCACCCTATATATGCAACATTGTGATAATGAGTGTACCGCGTATTTATACACATTATATTTAACAGTTCTAGTCTCTAGTCACACAATAAGTGACGAGGTTTTGTACATCCATTTAACATTGAGTTAATGGGGTATTTACGGCGTCAATGTATTCGCCGAACTTTTTTGCAGAACTATAAGTTTTCACGCCCTTTCATAATTATCTCAACAGCGGGCGAGTGAAAGACATGCACGCACTTTAGTCGTTAACCAAGTATAACAAATTAGTAGGCGTCCTCCAAACAGATAATTTCGGAGATTTATTCCACTGATGTAGTTTAACTGAATGGATATATACCTATACTCACTCGTACATTGAAATCGGGAATTTGCCTAAGCTTCTTCTAGCCTTTGATGGGACAAGCTTCCCGAAGTATAAAAACGGATTGGAAATTCGATATGTAACATGTGCTGTTTACTAATACATAGTCTTCTCGTTGTTGCCTATGAAAAATGCCAGTTCATGCTCTGCCCTCTGGTGTCGAGAAAATACGTCAGAGATGCATGCTGCGAGCGTAGGAAAAACGTATGCTTGAAATTGAATAAGTTGATACAGTGTCTATATTGACTTTCCAATTTCCGTATATAAAAAAAACACTTTTTTAAACAACATTCTGTATTTACATTTTCAAATATAATGTATGTTGATATCCAATATTTGAGTAGTCTCGTTCTATGGATGTGTAAGATTGATTTCAAATATGGAACGAGAAGATTTGTCTTAATTCTCCATAATGTAATTTTCTATGTTTAGTTTACGTGCAACGATCACTTTCGCTCATTAATGTCATCGTTGGAGATCTGGTCAGAAAAAAAATGGGAAATTCCAGTGATATGTTAATTCTGCGTGGCATGACGTACACATTAATTGCAAATGGGCAATTTTATGTCTGCCATAAAGCCTACGGTACTTATAGAAACCGACAACATATATAAATAAAATCAAGAAACAACATTCCTGAATCGAGGTTTTGCATAGTTTGACATCGTGTATGTTAAAGAGTCACGAACATATTTTTTCTTGATAATACCAGGTACAGGATCTTGTAAATTCGTCTTCCATTTTTTTGGGGGGTATAATAACTTGGCTGATATTTTTTGTTCCCTATAGAACTCCATTAAAAAGGATATTAGAAAAATATTAATGAGAAATATATGAGAAACGGTATATTTTCCTATACGCCAAACTGTTTTTTTTACAAGCTTAAAAACTTTTTTTTTAAAAAAAATGTCGTTCGTGCATGAGGGCAGACTAACATGCAAGTGTACAGCTACAATATTACTGTATAATGGAGCATTAAATGAGATGTTAACATCGCTGACATTGCATGTGTTGGCACATTATTCATTACATATAGTCATATAAAATGTGTATGGCACGTTCGATACCTGTTTAATTATCCTTCGAACATTGTCTAATACAGCTTTATGTGCATATATATATGAAATAATTAATCTGATTTATATGGACTTATATTTGGAAAATTTTCACATTTAGAGGATTATTATATCTATTTTAAACTATATTTTTGTGAACGCAAGTTGGCATTCTGATGACGTCTTGCGCTTAT
>JAQGBX010003709.1:0-16715 GCA_034698745.1 Megaphyllum sjaelandicum | reverse complement strand
CGTTCATAATGCCCTGGTTTTATGTGCTCTCAACTATGGGGCCATTCAAAAAGGACGTCTTCATGCAGGGGAGGAAAGAGATGTATGACCAACTCGGACGTCCACTTGAAAAAAAATGCCAAATATCAGTTCTCAAATTAAAATGGAAATTGAGCGCAATATCGCATAGGTCGGTTATGAATTGCAAAAGTCAGTAAACAGGGTACCGCCAGGTCTGTAAAAAGTCAAAGAACATAAAAGCTCAGGGTCCATTTGCAAACTTTCAAATTTCCCCAGTACAAAACTGCAAAATCTTCCCTTTTCTCGAGTATAAACTCGCAAAATTTTCCAAGTTTTCCCGAGGACAAATTTGCAACATTTTCCACGTTTTCCCACGCAAGAAATTTCAACATTATCAACTGTTTTCAAAAACAGATTTGTAAAATTTTCAACAGTTTCCGAGGAGAAATTTGCAAAATTTCCAACAGGTTCTGATTACAAATTGGCAAAATTCTCAACCTTCTCAGAGTAAAAAATTTACGTTTTCCGAGTACAAATGTGCAAAACTTTCAGCATCTTTTGAATAGACTACAATTTTGTTAAAGTTTCGGACGTCCGAAGGGGGGTGAGGGGGAGGTCCTGATTGACCGACCACAATGCGGACAGAGAGTTGGGGGAGTCTAATTTTGGGTAAAATTTTCAGACATCCTTTTTGAATGGCCCCTATCAAATTTGGCAAAAGATGTGCTGTAGACACGAAAGAATTCATTATCCATCAAAATGCGTGTTCATTGTGTCCTACTCTGAACCCTTGGCTAATAATACAAGAAAAACCACAGAGACTGGTGCGCACGAAAACGTCTTATGAAAGCGTTGAATTTTTCAATTCTGATCTAAAATTGGATTAAGTGGCAAGGATGATGCTAATGGAATAAGCCAACTAGCGGAATGGCATTCGCTAGTGAATATGGTTTAGAATTAGCCTGCGAAAAGTACATTAGCTCTTGCAGCTTACTCGTCATCTCTGAAGATCGAGGTCGTAGAGGAAGTCAACGGTGGCGCCGATAGCGAGCACCTTGACACATTAGATGGCCTGGAAGAAGAGCACTAGAAGCCATTACTTGAAGTTTTGATAACATTGGACACTTTAAATATTGATTAAGCATAGAAGAAACTGATCGCGAGCGCGCTCTCGCATGGAAAACCTCGATTCTGAATGACAGTTTGTACCTTATCGTATTGCTATTTACGAAGAAAAATTGCATAGTCTCTCAGCTGTTCATGTACCTTTTAACGGGCGCGGATAACTGACAGGAAATGCAACATTTGGGTCAAAATGTGCTATGAAAAACCTCAGAATGGGTTGGTAGAAGATGGGTTATGTACCTCTTAACGGGCGCGGATAACTGACAGGAAATGCAACATTTGGGTCAAAATGTGCTACGAAAAACCTCAGAATGGGTTGGTAGAAAATGGGTTGCGGTTTTTTCTTGATTGGCAGGAAATCGTTCTCGCTATTTCTGAAAACGTCCACAAAGCTAATATGCAAATGTAGTTAAGTAGAATTCAGTGACTGAGAATTGTACCGAGCTAGGTCGATTAGAAGGTTTCGTCATTATGCCAGTATCACATGACTTTTAATTCATTCAATTGGCGGAAATTACATCGGTGGCACCTTCTATTTGATGACTGGATGAATGGGCCACGGGATTCCAGCTCGGAAAAAGGGCAATTATTCTACATGCATGAATCATTTTTGTTCAAAATGAGTGAATATAACAGCACAGAATACTGATAAAAGTGACAAATAGACAGCGTCAATTTTCCGAATGGCGCTCAGTACCCAAAACGTCGTGTGAAAAAAAAATGTGCAGCAGACGAAAAAAATAGGCAGCGTCTGCTTTATTAAAATGTATTTATCGCTATCACTCCTTTCAAACGAACTGCTATATACTTAGCCAAATGGACAGTATTGTGCAACCCTGTGGCTATCTGTTATCCTATGTCGAAACGATCATGTACGAAACGATCATATCCCTTGCCGAAACATAGTGAACATACTGCATTACGTATTGTCATAACAGCCTCAGGGTTCGCCTTTATGCAGACCTTGAAACACAGGATTAGGGTCATTTCGTGTTACATTTACGTGCTGCACACCTTTGCACACGTGCCCTTTAGTCATTATTTTAACATAAAATTATAACTTTCGTTGTTGTTCGTATCAATGTTCCTGAAATAGATTCCTTTTGTAGGCAGATTCATTCAGTGCAGATACCAATCAATTTGCCTCAACACATTTTAACCGCTTTCTGAGGTTATGGTTTCAGCATCGCTATTTATAATGTAAATTATCATACAACAAGCTCTATCTGACGATTTTTTTTCATAAAATCAATTGCTTTTTTTTATAAAACAAAATATTGCAATATCCTTTGCAAATGACCCCTGCTTTGCATTCCTGAGTTGCCATCATCTCATTGACAAGAGACAACAGTATACATATGTTCTTGCAAGCTTTTGGCATAGTATAAGTAATTTAATAAGGTGCACTCGCCGGTTTTTTTGGGTGCAAAAACAGCGCTGCGCCGCCCTGTTGATTGAAGTTATATCGACACTACGATAAAGCCACGCCCATATTAACCGGTGAATTTGGCGAATCCAAATCGTCAAAGCTGAACAGGGTAACACCTTTATCTTATTAGCTTCCATGTTTATGGTAATTAACATGGTTAGTGACACGTTGCCTACGATTTGTTTACAAGCGCAGGGAGTGACTGAGGGCGAGTTGATATTGAACATATAACTTCAACCAACAGGGCGGCGCTGCAGTGTTTTTCGCACCAAAACATCAAAGTGCCGACACGGAGTGCACCTACTTATACAACTTGTATAATATTGTATGGCTTGAAGCCTCCGAGACTAGGGTCAACCATTAATCATGCGAGTGATCCTTGGGGGCACATCCCATTGCCATAATGGTCAATTTCATTTATTCCAATGACGTGTGACGAAAGCAATGCATTTTTTTAAATATGCAAGCAAATAACTAAATCAAACTAACTCCATACTGTGCTAACTCATACAGTACTTGTCCGATAAATTTAGTCTTTAATGTTAACAGTGGGACACATCTAGAGTTGTGTTAAGGCCACTTTTTAGGGAACCAATTCCAAATTTGTTATCAACGTTCGTTATCAGCAATGGACGAACAATAAATATAGCAAACCCCTGCTTTTTAGGTCATTGGAAATTGTTTAATTGTTTAATGTCCCCAATTGCCCGTTGGTCGATTACTGCTCCTCCCCCCCTCGTCCCAACTGGAAAAAAAATAATTTATATATGTCCCGCGCATGCGTATAAAGCATTGTTAGCAAATGGCACGAGAAGCTCGAAAGATACTAAATTGGAATGGCACAGTATTAAAAACGAAAAATTGTACTTTCACTTCCCTTTATGCATGATATTACAGTATGTCTGTGTTTCCAAAAATGCCCCTAACAACAGCCAATTTCCAACCAATTTGGGGAAATTCTACATTCACTAATCAAACAAAAAACCTATCAAATATTCCCCTGTATGAGGAATTAAGTTCGTAAAAAATATAATAAGTAATTTTAGTTCGCAACTCTAAGCAAAATGTAACTGGAAGCACTCAATAAATGCAAAAAAAAAATCTATCCGCCTACTACTGATCTTTTTTAGGACGTTAAACACGTAGTCAATTTCAATGGCATTAAGCTGGAAGTTTTCTGAAAGTTTTATTTTTTTAAGCTGTATCCATCGAAAAAAAAAGCCCCGCAATTTTTAATGCTTTATGTACATGTCCATAAGCAAATCCATGTAAATATTCTAAAGTGTTCTTCAGTATGCACTCTATATAGTCAATAGTGGGAATATATACTCCATGTACCTCTACAGCTGTTTACGTATTAATGTAGCAATTGCAGTCTTGCAGATGACAAAAAGTGCAAGGAGCATTTTATGTCAGAATGCATTGAGGAGTTAACAGCACACTGCGCTAGTTTTATATGCGCTGGAATCCCGTTATTAAAGTTTTAATAATAATGGAGAAAGTAATTACTTTTGATGCATATCTAATAGACTGTTCTTGTATAAAATTTCAGTTTGACTGGCATATCATTTATGTTATGCCTTTTCGTGATATGGAAGTTCATTAATTAAGTTAGACAGGATTACGGCTTCATAATTATGACAGTACAAATTACTTTTTCCCTGGCAAGTGAACCTGTATTTCTCATTACGATTTTCGGGCAACATATGCATATATTTGCCGGCATGCGCAATGCGATTTTTGTACCATGCATGTAATTTTCATCTCTGTGATTAAATCTTGGGAAATCTAAAAATGCAAATGAAATCTTATAGAATTAGTTTTGCATCCGGTATTTTCATTACATGGATAAGTGAATATAGGGAGGTATTAGTTAAAATACTCGATTAAGCCTATATTTAATTAAGACTTTATCAAGTCATGATTTTCAGTAGCCTACAGTTCCCATTTTCGAACTAATCTTGAATTTTCGAGCGAATTTTAAAAAGTAAAAAAAAATGAAACGTAACGTATTATGATTATACAAGAAAGTATTATGTGGTAGTGTCCATGTTATGGTCAAACCTTGTCCCTACCGGTGGTAGAATTTATAAAATAACAATGGACTAAATTTATAAAACGCGAATGTTTAATTCCAACGTATTTTAATGCTATTGAAACTGGTAATTCCGGACGAAAATTGTGATGAAAAACAATAATTTAAATTAATCCTGTAATTTAAATCGTAAAATTTATGTAGTTCTTAATATACATGTACCTGTTCTTTGTTATTTTCCTTTAACTCAATTTGCTATTAATTAGCTACATTTTCTGACACGCTATATAATTACCGCATGATCATGGTGATTAACGGTAATTTCCACTGAAAGCATCCTGATGCATGTTGTGTATACGCTATTGTAAACCTTTTGTGATTACATGTGCAACATATAGTAGGTGGGAATTAATTTGCTTAATGGTATCTCCCTGAAGCGAGTAAAATGCGCAAAATTTGCATCTCATGATTATCTGAAACAAAACCTATCATTACTTAACGTAATCGACTAGAACGTTCAAATTAATGCAAGTCGTCCATTCCAAATTGATTTCAACAATTGCCTAGCTTTAAAACATGTTTAAATGGTAATAACACACATGTTTAGCACATATGTCATCTGTGTTAAACAAGGGTGTTATTAATTTGCTAATAAAGTATTATTGAAAAATAGGTACACATGGTAATAGTTTCAATTGCTGATCTATTTGTACATACGATGGAACGATTGGTTAAAAAAAAAAGTATTGCACTGAAGCTAGTACTGTTTGCCTATGGGGGAATTATTTTTAAATGCAAGTTAGACCTGTAGAATGTTCATTTAAAAGTTCAATCATAACTGATAACCGTGTGTTTTTAATTCCATGAAAGGTATTTGTTTTCGATTTATTTTATGAACTAGTCTAGAAATAAAAGGAGAGGCAGATCTACTATCAATTTCATCACTTCCAAAATGTGGTTTCCATGGATTTTAGATATTATCAGTGATTTTCATTGGCTGCATGAATATGCCGGGCTCTTTATTACCTAGATGACCCTTCCATTGTTGGATCTACTATGCATGTTGCCTGGATAAGTACATTAAACCTGTCTAAACTGATCGAGGTATTGCAGGCGGAAGTTTATTTTTAAATCTGGGTGTCTATTAGATCGAAGCATTCGATAAATTTGGACATGCCATTGACCATCATCTGGCATGCCCTCGTGATTACGTTTCATCTACTCTGGACGGGATTTTCAAACTTCTATTATGCCTCGTTGATAGGAAGGCACATTATAAACATTTGTTATCCCTAAGAATATTCTTCTTGACAGCATTTTGAGAAGTAAATCGTGCACAAGTGTTTTGGGTGAAAGACCAGTTCATGAAACTGTGACCTGCCTCCCTCAAGAGCCAGGGTGCTTGCCCTTTGGCATGGCAACGTGTATACACTCAATCACGCTGTCACTGAACTTAAATAATGAAACACCTGACGTATTCCCACTACGCTTTCTGATCTACAGTACATGTACATTTGTATGTCTCCTTCTGTTAATCATGAATGAGCACGTACCATATTGTGAGGACCTACATGTTCCCACCTGAATTCTCTGCATAGTGAACACTTCAAGAGTAGTTGAAGATTTTTTTAAATGTACCCTGTATATAAATGGCTATGCTTTAATATGCCCTTTACTGGATTATTAATATTAATTGTTGTTTGGATAACTTGTATTCCATACATGCATACAGTAAAACCAGGAAAAGTGACCACCTTTGAATGGTGACCACCTGTTTACATGTATGTTGACCACTTTTTAGTGTATTTTTTCTAGTGTGCATTTCGTTCATAAAAATTCGATGCATTGTGACCAGTGACCACCTGTCTATTGTGTACAGTGACCAGTGTGTGTTGTCTTTTTTTTGCAATTTTTACATTGCCAATGTACCATAAGAAGTGACCAGATAACAGATGAGACACGTTACATCTTGCTTTAACCCTTGGACATAATGATTCTATACGTGGTTTTTTACTACGTGTATTACAGTCTACATGTCTACTGTACATTACATATTTTATGAAATGCTGAAGAAATCCAGACAAGAATTATGACAAATAAAAATTTTATATTGAAATTTACTCAATCCAGGAGTTTCATACATTAAGTGTGATGCTCGAAAATGTGCAGAAATCACGAGGTTTCCTCACCGTTTGTTCAACACTATCAATTATTGGGCACCTTGCATAAGATTACAATTTGTTTTCAAATTTCCATGGGACATGTACATATCATCAGGGCCATCTCTGTACAGAAATCAAAATAAAATTAAGAAATTAAGTTCATTCTGTCGTCACGTCTATTTGGTTTTGGGATTTTTTCAACCCAAGGATGCTTGTACTATGCATGTTCTTCTAACTTGCCAAACTTACATGTACGCCGCTGGTTAATCCTGCACATCTCAGCGCCGCGCATAAATTATGCAAATTTTTCAGGAGGGTAGATGGGAGAGGAGCCAAAGGAATGCTTTAATTTCGGCCATAAAGCTGAAGGCTGAGAAACATGGCTGCTGGCGTCAAGTAATTACAGTAATTACACCCCTGTGCACAAATTTCTGGGTTTCAATTCGGGAGCATAAGGCGTTGTGGACCAAGGGGGAAATACAGGAACCGGATGTCGTCATTAGCAATACGCTGCTTGCCAAATTTCTCGCTATATTTCATCGAGTGTTTCCACCTTGCAACAATGAATCAGTCGCAAAAAAATGTTATTAACCTCCACCCCCTCCTTAAAACACTCAGAAATTATGCGTTGTTGACTGATGATGAAACAGGTTTGCGATACTTTTTTCATCTTCTGCAAACTCCGATTCATTATTATTACGTCTTGGTCCAATCATTCGGAGGGGTTCTCCCCTAGCTGGTATTAAATGGCAAGGGAAGGGTGGACGCGAGGGGGAGCTCGTAATACGCAATAACAACAATAGCGGCGTGTTTTTTTACACTGCCCCTTGGTCAGTCAGTCACGTGAATGGGGTAGGGAGTGCTGGCTTCCCAACAGAATTTCGGCAAGGTGGACATTCAAAGACAGCTTCCCCCCACTTCAACCGGTTTCGGTAGCATCAGAATGGGCAGTGGTCACGTGATCCTTGCGCGTACATTAGTGGACATCCCAGGCAATTTCAAAGGGCTAATTTACAGGAAAGGTTCAGCGAAAAGCTGGAAATTTCCGCAACAGAAAAACTTTCTAAAGTTGCATTTTCAAGGTGATCTCTTTAACGACATTGAATCATATTTGAATGAGAAGTAAAACCTGAGAATAAATAACTTTCGGAAAAAATTATATCAGTCACAGGAATTTGTTTAAAATACATGTATAGTGTAAAAAGCTTTTTTTTCCATCAAATATATACAGTGTAAATAAAAAGTATATAAGAAGAAAGATTTGAACTCTTGCAAGGGTTCAAGAACAAACCAGTAAATCTGACAATATTATTGAACCTGCACACCAGAGAAAACACAAAAGCAAAATACATGTACAGTATGTTTTAAGCCAAAATATACAACTGCATGTAGTTAGGCTATTTAGCATTGATTGATTTTATCTTTTAAAAAAATGTAAAATCAGCAAGTCGTTGTTCAATTCAATCAAGAGAGCATTACAACAACAACAAATTAAAAAAAAAAGCAGCCAAATAAGGAAAATGTTCTCAGGAATTTTCCAAAAACTCTACAATGTATATACATGTATACATGTATGAAAAACTACTTACAGGAATATAATATTTATAGGTTTTGATTGATTTTATCAAAAAAAAATATATATATAGGAAAAATCAGCAAGTACCCTGTAAGATCCCTGAGAAGGCTTGGCATTCTCTATTCAATCAAGAGAGCATACAACAATAACAAAAATCTAAAAAAGAAACAGCCAAAATGTGGGAAATTTTCTCATTGATTTCTAAAAACTACAATGTATGAAAATATACACAAGTTTTCCTAGGATCCCTTAAGGAGATGAATATCTCGATATAATTTACCCAGAAGTAAAAAAAAAATGACCAACAGATGATGGGAAGCGTGTCCACGCGAACAAACGACCCAGTGTGAGAAACGTGCTCGACATATTGGGAGTTTCAAGAATTTCCGAAAATTACCTAAGAAAGATAGGAAATAAAAGAACTTGGGTTGAACAGCAGCTCGTTTTTATCCGGCCTTGGTCAGTCAGTTACGTGAATGGGGGAGAAAGGGAGTGCTGGCTTAATTCCCAACAGATTTTCGGCAAGGTGGACGGTCAAAAGCCTGCCCCTCTCGACCGGTTTCGGTAAGAATATCAGAATGGTCAGTGGCCATGTGGTCCCATGCATACATTAGGTTACTCTTCTTCCTCCTCCCTTGCATTTTTCCTCAGGGGGGCCTTTTCGCTTTCCTTATGTTTAGCTTTTTACTTTCTCCCATCTTGTTTTTTTCCACTCTTCATTGGTCCTTCCGCTCTTCAACTGACTCGAACAGACGTTGGGCGCCACGTTGGTCCAGCCGTTGTATGACCACTCAATGGCCCAAAAAGCCTTTTGCCAAAAACCCTCCTCTCCAGCTTTTGTCAGCTCTTACAACTTTCCCACATTCGTTTTTTCCTTCGGGATATTCCCTTTTCCATATGTGCCCAAAATTTTTAAAAAAGATTCCCCGAAATGCCACTCTCACGAGGCCAGTTCCTCCATGATTGTGCAGGGGTACGAATCCCATGCCAGATAGAAAGGGAACCCTAAAACGAAGGTATTGAAGGTTTGGGACGTCACAAAGAAAGTTTTCCCTTAAAAAACGTGAATTCGGAGGCAGATTTCGTCGAAGAGGAGTGGGAATTTAAATGCGATGGGTGCTTCAAAAGCCCCTGTTATTCAATTGGATTTTTCTAAAAATTGTCCTGGCAAGGTCAAGATGGCTTCAAAATGACAACGGATCTACGCAATGTGCCACTCGCTGGTGTCCAGCCCAACACTGCAGCATTGTCATTTTTTTGGTTAATAATGATAATAGCGATAATAGTAATAAGATCCTAAGATCGCTTTGGATCTCTTGAACTTGTTTTATTTTTTTTTTTTAATTTCTTCATAACATAGAAGGTTTGCTCCCCCCTCCCCCCTATTTAATGGAGCTCAAAATTGCGGTTGTTTTTTTTTTAAAAAAAACATTATGATCCAAAACGTGCAATTAGTACTTGTACAGTATTTATTTATTAAGAAAAAGTAAAAAAACTGCTAAATTCCAAAAAAAAGAACCTTGCAAGAAGTCACTTTTTTTTTCTCGTGGAAATAACTTCTCGCCAAAACCCGAATAACTAATTAACCGTACGAGTCTTTTAGCAACAATATCAAGTTAAATACATGTAAGTTTTTAGACGTCTCTAGAAATAACAGCACATGCAGTTCTCCGTAGTTTTACTTTCCGTTCAGAGATGGCGCTGCATTCAGCGGCGTTCGTTGGTGCAAGCACCATGTAAACTGGGCTGTGCCATACAGAATATATTCAGTAAAGACAAGGCCTAAGCTTTCTTGACAACCATTTAATTCCCAGGTTCTATATTTGAAATATAATCATTATTTATGATATCAGAATAAACGTTATTTCTGATAGAAGCCATTTTGGAAAACCCTAATTCCCAAAGTTTGGAAAGCTGATGCATATAATAGAAACTCCTGGAGAAAAGAAACTAGGCAATAAAAGACCGTGAAAAACATCATCGTTGAAGTGATGATATTGATTTTTGTTTAATGCAATTATTTGAATTTCGTTGTTTTGTGGGAGTGTTGTTGATTTCGCTGCTTTGAGAGAGCGTTGGTATAAATTGGGAAACTTGGCAATGAAGGATCGTAAAGAAACAAAAACCTATAGTTGAAATCTTGACATTGAATTTGGTTGAATGGCAATTACTTTTAACTTCGTTATTTTTTGGGAGTGTGTGATAAATCCAATCTAATTTACCAATCCCAAGCTTCTCATTTTTCGACAACTGTTGCTGATATTTTCAGACCTCGAAACCTTGAAACTGGCCAAATTTTCCAAAGAAGGAAAAAAAGCATGGGTTCCCCATCCTTTTACGACGCATTTGGAATTGGGCTGAGAAGCTAGGAGGAGTGCTTTTGTCTCGCCCCACCATTTTTCTGCCACCTGTATAATATTGTAATTACTTTAATCAGCAGCAGAAACACGCTGCTTTCCGCTATCTGCAGCAGCAGCCAGCTTTTTTAACGCAGCGATTGAACAAAAAAAATGGCAGCCAACCACCTTTCTGGAAAAGCCTTCGCAACAAACCATGACTGGACGGCCATTGGAGAAGAGAAGAGAAGAGAAGCAAAACCCAAAATCTTTTTAGGAAGCTATGTAGCTTGTAGGATCTTTTTTTTGTCTGTATTCACACGAGCCCAACTTTTTTTTCGGGCTTGCCTTTTGAAACAACTTCATGCATTAGTGCCAAAGGCAGACGAATGACTTGCACCACTGACGTCCCCAGGAGTCAAGGGCGCTGCTCAAACAGAAAATGACGACGAAAATTTCTGCTTACGTAATTGTGGGGGGTGGAGAAGCGTGGTGAGGGGTTGAGCATTTGAGCAGCATTTCTGCGCAAAACTGCACTCGAAATGAGCGCCGCCGAATGGCGTGCTCAACCAATCAAACCGAAATGCGCAGTACCTCTCCCCTGTCTTAGCTCTGGTACCGTAAACAAAAAACTGACCCCTCATTCCCGAACTTTTAAACAACAAGCGAAAAGTCAGAAGTCGAAAAACAATGCCCTTTACTGAAAAATATATATATATATATCGTATTGAATCAAGGTAAATATACGAGGGGTTGGTTGAACGCCACAGAGGGGAGGGGTTTAGGGGGGGGGGGGATATACCACGTCCACGTTGAGAGATTATTTAAAAAAAAAAAGACCAAAAAAACAATAAAAGATTGTGAGAAAAACAGGTTAAACTAATCGGCAAATGTTTCTTGCAAAAAAAAAAAAAACAAAAAAAAAAACCGATTTGGGTGTATAGGTGCAAAATTTCAGGCCACCGGAAATGGATTTCTTGTTTAACGTCCTCACTCGCCCCATTGGTATCACTCCGCCCCTACGAAATTGACAAAATAAAAAAACATCCGCCCGCCCATCTCTCACAAAAATAGTCACGCGCATGCGTAGATAGCATTGTTTGTACATACAGTACAAACGTAAGTTGGGGATAAGTTGACCGTAAGTTGACCACCCAAGGGCAGAAACAAAATGGTCAACATAGGGAGGTGGTCAACATATGGAGGTCCATCTCCTATAAATTAACGTACATGGTGACCAACCAGTGTATGAAAATTTGGTCAACATACGGAGGTGGTCAACTTAGGAGGTTCTACTGTATCCTGAAAGAGGAACGTGTATTGAATCAAAATCTGATTGGAAACGGCAGGATTTTCTACGGAAATTTGCTCAACTGCTTAGTCAGGGTGGCCACAGGTCAGGGAAGTTAAGGAAAAGTCAGGGGGAAAAAGTGGTCATGGAAATTTGTGAATAATCAGGGATACTTTCCCAAATAAAAGCAAAATGCTATCACTGCACTCAAGTCTGCTAGCAGCTCTATCCCCAATCCTCTTCAGCTATAGACTTGTAAGAAAATCTAGTGTTTTGCCAAGCTTTTTATTTCCTTTTTTCATTATGCCAAAAAAGTTGATATGCATTAACGAGTAAGTTTCGGTCAGGGAATTTTGGATTTTACTCAGGGAAAAGTCAGGGAAATTGAAAATAAAAACTGTGTGGCCACCCTGTTGGTAAGTACTACAGAATAGTACAAGTACTGTACACGTGACATCATCCTGCCTAATGGATTTTTTTACTCAGTGGTCATAATAAAGCCCAGTCAATTTTGGCTCCATGCAATTAGCTATAGCTCGTCCTGCTTCAAAAAGATTGCGTATGACAACATAACTTCTCAGATAATATACAGCGCTGTGTCTAGTAATAAATACAGTAGGTAGCCAAATTTGAATTTTCTCCCATTATAATTACGATATGATGTGAACTTCCAAGTTGACTGTTGACATCAATCTTATTATGCCAACAGAAATAGAGGTATCGAGGAAATGGAACGTCAAGCTGTTCTATTTCAAATGGCGGAATTAGATTTCAATATTGATGTTTCTGCATGTTGATTGATGTTGAGTATAATTTTCAATCTATAGCAACTTTTAAATCATACTGATCTATTAGGGCTGAGTTTCACATTTTCGAGTGAAAAACATGCCAGTTTACTTATTTTGAAATTATTTAACGACGTCCGAGTCAAAGAAAGTCATAGTCGTATTGCTATGATGTAAATGGCCTAACATCAACGAATTCCGAGAAAAAAATGAGCATTACTAAGAAAAACAGATAAAAAACAAACCACTTCACGAAAATTGGTCTTACACAACTTACCAGAATCACTCATGTTCCATACATTAGTTATTGAGTTTTTCCTATTACGTCAAACAATTTTTTTTTTCATTTTTATTTTTGTAAAATCACATTACATTGGCTTCGTTTTAAAATCGTTGCATCACTAATAACGCATATTATACTTTTAATAAAAAAAGTATGGTTTTCCCCGCAATGTCGCCTTTTTTAATTTTAATTACCTGCAGTGCAGTATAACGTATAATTATACATTTCGAGAAGTTTGCAACATCTACCGTTCAAGATATGAGTTATGAATTAATCATTTGCTAAAACATTTGGGCCAAAATCCGGTTTAACTTATTCATTAATCAAAGATCTACATGTATGATCGGCTGATTAAACAAGCCCTGAAGTGAATAAACTTGATTTGCAAGCCTCATGACAGCGTCAGCATTAACTACATCAACATGAAGGCAAATAATGATTTTCTGGCATTTTTTGCACGGTGATTCACAGGTGGCGCTGTACTCGATAATGTACAAAGAATCTACATTTCACTTGCTTTTATAAGAGAAAAAAAAAGATTTTGCGAACTGCACACGTCCTTTACTACTGTCATGACCTTCTCCGAGTGGCATTAAGAATGATCGAATATGGTGAAAAAAATGTGGTGATGGACGGTAATGATAAAATTTAGGATTCTGGAATCATTTCTGGGGCGTGGCTAGGTAATTAAGGGCGTGGTTTCTGTCATTCTGACAATTCTGTCATTAGTATTGACACTTAGGTTTCCCTTATAGACAACACTTATTTAAATTTCACGCGCCACGCACTCCTGACTCATACAGTATTTCCAATTTGCACCACTACGTGCACGCGCATGCGCAGAATGATTGTCAAAGTCGGCATGAAAGCGAATGATTCAATATTTTTGGAGGTAATAGCATTATAGTTGATGTCATTAGTAATGAACGTGTAGTTCCTTTTAAAAAAAATCCCCTTCGATATCTCCACGGACTCCGTACAAAATTCCTTTCAATTTGGGTGACATGTATACCGGTACCCCTCTAAACCCCCATACGTCATTCCATCGCTTGTTTGACCTTGACGAAGGCCCCTTGCGCCCTCACGACCCAAAAGTCAAAGTTGCTATTTTAATATCCCTGCCATACTTCCAACTTTTTTAAAAAAAATTTACGATAATTTTATCAATTTTTTTACTTAGGAAGAGAACGAAACGTGAGATCCTCCAAGCCATGTTCAATGTCAAAGTCAGGAAAAAATTTCAAGTTTTTTCCCTAGCGTCTGCATGGTTGTGTACACTTTTTTTTTTTGCTATTCATCACATTGGTGGATAAACATGACTCCTAACGGGGTTCCCCTTTATTTTTTACCCTTCCCAAGGGCAACGCAGCATCATAAAAGTCATCGCGTGGAAGCCCTGGTGACAGTCATGTGACATTACACAGGAATGCAATGAGATTCAATTAGATTTTGGAATGTTAAACGAAACATTAATACAAAGGAGAAACAGCAGTCGTTTTCTAGCATAGTAATTAAAAACATTTATGAAAACATGCTCAGCATTGGTTAATCTCAGTGCGCCGCAACACCTCACCAGGTAAACACAACGAATTGAATATCAATTCAAAATTCATAAGGTGCATTTAGCTTTCAAAACACTTAGCGTACATGTACTGTACATTCCAAGAATCTGTTAAGTGCAGGTACTTAAAATTAATATGCAGACATAAGCTGCAAGCATCCTATTCTTATAAAATCAACTCCAATAAGTATGCAGTACAAGTACAGTACGAAAGATCACGGTATACGAAATATCAGTATATTCACTCAGCGGTTTATTGGGTGACAATCTGTCGCAGCGACAACTGTGCGACTAGCGGCAACTAAGTGGAAAATGTGCATTAAGCCACGCCCATATATCGTTAGTATCGTATCACCAATGGTGTTTTATGCTAACGAACAAGTGGACATTGCTAATGTGGGATTTAATTGAGATTTTTCAAGAATTTCTGAACTTTTTTGGCAAAACTTTCATGAATTTACACCAAATCTCCACTAATTAAGATGGTGAACGAGATTGGACATATACATGTACTGTACATGTAGATGATATAAAATATACTAAAACTCATTTAAACTTTAATCAAATTAAGCAGACGCGTTTTACCAAAAATGAAAGACATCTTAATAATGCCCACTCCTACTTGAGTATACACTTACAAAAAAAGAACACACCCTGTGTGTCTTGCATCCCCAAACTATTAGCCTACAAGAAATGTACACGTCTCTAATTCCATATATTTTATGATAATTCCATGCTGAGGTTTTAGAAAAAAAAAAAATAAGAAATAAGATACATGTAAATAAAGTAAAATATTTAAGATTATTTTCGAAACGTTAGAATAAAAATAGTTCATCTCATTCATGATCATTTATGCTTCACCCTCT
The DNA here is from genome assembly GCA_034698745.1 of Megaphyllum sjaelandicum. Taxonomy (NCBI): domain Eukaryota; kingdom Metazoa; phylum Arthropoda; class Diplopoda; order Julida; family Julidae; genus Megaphyllum; species Megaphyllum sjaelandicum. The sequence goes on along the minus strand of JAQGBX010003709.1, from coordinate 1,266 downwards.
AATACGAGGTGAGGCATAATTCTCATTTCCCAAAAATATGATTAATATTTACTTTTTTTCCGAAATAAAATTCAAGAAAATTTGTGCATTTAAAGCATAGATTTCACAGGCTAAAATTATCAATAATTCTTTTTTTTAAAAAAATACATACTGTACATGTAAATCAACAATAAAGGAATGTTCCTAGTAGCAGTGATGCCAGTGATAAAACTATTCAAACGCCACCTGGTGACTACTTTGTCACCTCTAGGCATACTGTGCCTCTAGGTTTGGTCCACCGAAGACCCTGACAATACTATTGTAACTGACCATTGGCAGTTTCGCATGAGTGATTATAGCGCCAACTGAAGCAAAGCAAACATCACGATTTTCGTAATAAATGTTTCGCAAATTTTTCTTTGAAAAAACACGTAAAGCCTAAGACGCTGTTACGCTTGGATTGAGAGGTGCATATTTTGGTTACATCTCAGTGGTCCTAAATAAGTAAGAAGTAACAAAAATGAATCATTTTTACAGTTGAGAAGGAAAAAAAATACTTAAGTCTTAGCATTTCAAATATTTGTAACAAAACAGTAAAAAAGGCCTGAAATCTCCCCTATAATCATCGTTGGAACGAAATTCGAAAATAAAAAACTGAAAATGTACGAAAAAAAAAAAAAAAAAAAAACGTCGGGGAACACGAATCGAAATCATTAACGGATGTCGTTTTCAAACCAAACAGACAACTACCATCGAAAACATGAAAAATGTTTCCAAAGAATGTGGATTTAAAAGTTGCATTGCTTTAGCTCAAATTTACAAGTAGCATTGCCTATACCTCGCTCTTTAGCAGTCGAGAAATCACTTGTGCAAAATTAGCAAGCTAACTGATTGAAAAAATGCACTCAAGTTAATTGCTGTTTTCAAGCCATTCCTTTTACACAAGTGACTTCGTGACTGCCAAAGTGCGATTCGCAAAACTTGTGTCCGAGTACAGCATTTGCATAGTGTTGACTTAGTTGTCGATTAATTTTCGTTAAGTTTGGGTAATTCAGAACTTGTCAATCGCTCCCAAATGCGGTAGTTTTCAAAAGTTGACTTTTTCAAGTTTATTTCACCCAATTCTGCAGGCAAATAATTTTCCGATAATTTCGAGATAAAAAAATCGAGAGGAATATGAACTTAAAAAATTAATATCCAGTAACTGTACATGAACATCTTGGGCTTCAAGTGGTCGGAATTCATATTAATAAAGGAGTATACACGACCAAAAAACGTTTAATTAGA
>JAQGBX010003708.1:0-16716 GCA_034698745.1 Megaphyllum sjaelandicum | reverse complement strand
AATAAACAGGTGGTCACTATACAGAGAATTTTTATGAAGGAAATGTACACTAGAAAAAACAATACACTAAAAAGTGGTCGACATAAACAGGTGGTCACTTTTCCAGGTTTTACTGTGTTTCAAACATAGAAAGCATAAGAGGACGGTGACATGTACATGAATATCAATAATTATCAATTGAAATTCTAATAATTTTGAAGGCCTTCCAAGAAATCTAATTTTGAATTAAAACGTCACCGACACTATACAGTAACTTATAATTGAAGATTTCTGGAAGTAAGTAATATGTAATCTTCGAATGTATAGCTATAGTAATCGTTCAACTTTCTATAGTTTCTATGACAAAATTGATTGAAAATATCCTTTTTTCATTTTCAGTTTCCCAGAATGGCAACAGCAGTGGTTGGCTAGGACGGGATGTCCTGTCTAAGGAGACCCGCCTTTTACTAGTCAACATGTCCGGAAGTCTGGATCTGCAACTTCCGTCTATATACCACTACCTCCCTCATCTCTTAGGCAATCCCTACGCTCTACAACCGGGTTTCAAATTGGCAAAAGGAAGAAGTGGAGGTAATTAATTGGAATTCGACACACATTATTTTTTCCTGCGTATTTTTACTGGAAAATAGACGGATTTTCTACGAAATATCATATCTGAATTTTAACCATGGTATTTTGGTTTGTATCCGCAGTGATAAGAATTATCAGCGCTTAATTATCAAGTTTTTAAGTAGCGGGAAAAATATTTATAGATAACAATTGCGCGCCTCGTTACGAACTTTATGTCTTTTCGGGCAATTCACAGATGGGCTGGCATCTAAGGCTTCTACAAATCCCAGCGCCATCTATGATTCATCCCGCGCAACTCTTTTTTGAAAGCTGGGGGATGGCGAAAGTAGTGAACCATCGGTTTTTTAATATAAAACGGCACGGGTGTTTTTATATAGGATTGGCTCCAAGAAATGGAGATAAAACTCCGAAATTTTCGTTTGCTTTAGGTCCCGAGGTAATTGAATCCGAGAAATGCACTCCACGTATGATTATTTATTGGCAATCAGCTCGGATTTTCCGTTGCATGACTTAATCATCGTCCAGCCGGCGCTCCAGGCATACAAATAACGCAACACGGTGCTTCTACAGTACATTGTAGCTCCTTTTTTGCGTCAATAATCCCCTTTGTGCAACCGAAAATCGTTTCTCAGTTTTTTGTCCATTTGCTGTACGAAAGTTCGTTTTTTTATTCTTTCGAATAATGGACTTTTAGAGGTGACTGGCTAATGGGTCAGCTCCTTTCGTATTATACGTATTCATGAGGCAAACTTTTATGTCGGGTTGCACCAATCTCCAGTTAACTTTCGTTTTATCCTAATCTAGTCGTATACTGCGTGTGTGCGTGCGTCTCCCAAACTAGCCGAGATAGAAAATAATGGATAAGAGAGACTTTGTTTCAATTTCAAAGCTGTAATCATTTTAAGCGACACAATCGAACCTCGTTAGGACGTATCTCGAACGGAGTCAAAATTTGTTCGTTTAAACCCTATAGTTCGTATTATCAGAAGACAGGCAAAACATGACTTCGACATTAAAAATTAAAATTCCGTCGAAATTTAGACGAAGTCCTACTCACGTATACTTTATATGAATGGAAAGGTGTTGCAACTTTTCGGGGAATTCCTCGTTATATTAACGCATGTATCGCGTACTGCTCGAGGACTCGTTTTAAGTTATAAGAAATTAGCATTATTCGTCCATACCTTAGGACGGGGATTGTAAATGAGTTCGCACTATCAAAAAATCGTATAGAGCGAGTGCTTCTTAATAGGTTCCTTTGTATATTTTACAGTATACGTTATACCGATCGGAAACTGCGAGTTGTTGCAGGCGCTTGCCACTCGGCGTACACTAGTGCCACCAAGGTGGATAAAAGTGGATAAAAGAAGCTTAGCCGAGCTAGGCTGAGCTTGCAAGAAGCGCTTACGAGCTTTTACGAGCTTTGGAAATCCGAAAGCAGATTTGTAAGACACAGAGTGGCACACGGATCACTATTGGTCAAAAGTGCACATATGTAAAGGCCTATGTACCGTAAAAACGTATCCTGCGCTCATCATGAGATGCTGATGCGCATGTGCAAAGTTTTACGCGAAATGTTTCACCCAGCACAACGCGTGCAATGGCGCCACCGAGCTCGCTGACCATCGAGCTGATATCAGCGTTCATCGTGCGCCCCACAAGAAGCTGAAAACGAGCGCGTCGAAAGCGAGCATTCTTCGCGTTCTCACCCCTTAGGGTAAACTAGGCGTTTAGTCGCTCCATCTAGCGGACTGCAGTGGACTCGAACCATGGCTGGAATTTCCATTAGCTCGTCGCATTTTGATGCTCGCCAGGAGGCGACTCCGTGTTTATGTTAATGGAAGTGGCTTAACACACCGTTGGGCGTTCGTTTCGTCGCGCGGAGCCTATAAAATAGTCGGAAAATTTGAAATTCGGGTCGATTTTTCCTACGTGAATAGTTTTGAAAAATCGGCTTAAAATGTGCTCCGGCTTCATCGTGGATGCGGAATGGTGTCATTTTCGCGGCGCGTTTTCAACCATTTCCCCGAAGCAACGTAACGCATTCATCGGAAATTATTTTCGCGTGGTTGTTTTTTTTTTTCCGCGGATTTTCGGCGGTGATGAGTTATATGCGACCGAAGATAACGCAACGCCCGAAACGGCCGGGTTTATTTAATCTTTCGCTGATGAAAACCGCCGAAAACAGGAAGGATGCGCCCGTAGACGGCAGCGCCGTAACGGCGATAACTAATGGCCCCCATACACGCCGTCAGGCCTACACCACTTTTGTTTATTTCGCGACTTATTTCACCGAAATTTATGCTGGGCGCGAATTGGAACCCCCGGAAGCAAATATTATGTTTTGCGAGAGAAAAAAAAGAAAGAAAAAAAACCAGTATGGTGGGGCGTACGTTGAATGAATGAGGATTGCCACACTTCCCCGCACTGCTTTCGTGCTAGCAGTGTTTGCCTCTCGTCTAGGGAATGATAAAGGGAAATTTCGCACTATGCATCGGGCACGATTGTAGATAACCGAGGCTGAACTATTTATGAAACGTATTCAACGATGATAGAAGTTCCTACGCATAAATAATAAACACGTACATGTTTATAGCAATAATAAACGAGCAAGGTGGCTTAGTGGTAAGCATTGGCGCCGTGGGTTCGATTCCTTGTCTTGATTGTCACGATCCCTACGGGCGAATGCTGGAATAGTTCCTATTTTAAATCGGCCACGGTCGTACATGTATTCCTTTCGAAGTGAAGTGTAGTGACTTTTAGTATTTACAAAAAAGCAAGATTAATTTACGAGAAAGAGCCTGGAAATTTTCAGGTATCAACGTAACAAAAACATAGCGAAAAAAGGAACGGGAAGGGAAATCCCATTTACGATAGCTAATTAAGGCTAGTTGAGAACGTGGCATAATTTACGCTCGTATACAAGATTGCATATATACCAACACTCTGACGTCAGTAAAAATTGTAAAACAAAAAACTTGCTGATTATATAGAATGCACAGTTACAATGTTCGTATATCGAATGAAACGTGTTAGTGCACAACGCGTAATACCTGAGGAAAATAGTCTTGGATTAGATATTCAGTATCAGTTGGTATTAGACGTGAATGTAAATCTCTTTTAAAGCTGTTAAAAGTTGTTGCGGTAATATCATTTGCTAGTAATAAATTATAAACTTTGAGTTCCTTGAAAATGTACAATTGTATACCACGTTGTCCTGCGTGAGTACGCTTAAAAGGAATTTTAAACATCTTTTTTTTTTAACATTCGATCTGGGTAATGTTTTCGACTTCAGTAGTGCCAGATAAGATTTTATAGGTGAATAATGCGATTTTATAGACTCTTTCTCGTTTAGGTAAGGTTCTTCCCCAACTGATTATGCGAGTATTTCGCTATTGTTGCCGGTCTCAAGCTCGGATAAATGGGGAAAGTTGGGCGGATGATTGGCGATGCGCGGCCCGTTAAAAAACGGACAAGTCGATTGATATCACTTGCCGGAGTAGCATTGGCTCGGGCTTTGATACCGAGGGGCACTGCACCCATGGTTGATGATGATGTTGAAATCGAGCGTAAAGAAAATGGGCGATAAAAATTATCCCGTCGTTATTCTCGTGGTTTTCATGGTCGTGAAGTGTTTCGCGGTGTTCGTTTCAGCTTAAAAATTCATGATCTTTCTAATCGATCGCTACGTAGGAAATACTCGAGATTAATGTTTTAAAATGCTTAACAAATCCGCCCAACTGGGATCCACGAAGGTTCTCGCGGACCTGACAACCCGTCGTAGGGTGAGAACACGCTGAATGCCTTTTGCAGGCGCTTACCACTCGACGTACACTTGCGCCACCGAGCGGAAAAAGAATCCGGCATGCGTTTTAAATGATGGCGCGCACGAAGAAAGCTTAGCCGAACCAGGCTGCGCTTACAATAAGCGCTGATAAGCTTTCTAGAATGTTTTTAACATTCTTTTTTACAAATCTGGCAGCAGATTTGTAAGACACACAGTGGCACACTGTCAAAAGTGTAGACATCGATCGTATATCGCCTTTGTGCCGTAAAAACGTGTCCCGCACTCAGCGTGAGATGCTAATGCGCGTGTGCAAGGTTTTACGCGGAATGTTTCACCTAGCATAACGCATGCAGTGGCGCCACCGAGCACGCTGACCATCACGCTGACATCAGCATTCATCGTGAGCATCAAAGCTGGAAACAAGAAGCTGAAAACAAACACGAAAAAAGCTGAAGAAAACACGTCGAAAGTAAGCATTCTTTGTGTTCGCACCCTATGACAATTTTCGAAGCGTCGCATTTCATCCCTTTTAAAAATTGGGGTATTTTTTTTTTTTTTTTTGCGGAAAAGGAAAAAAAAAGATAAAAACGTCAATATCCGATTTCTTCCGCCATCTGTTAAAATCTCATCTCGAGCGCGAAGATTACCGCGGCGAAGTCGATTTACGCGGCGCTTGATATTAAACTTATAGTTTTTCTATTTTTTGTTCATTTTTTTCTCGTCCTGAATGTACGTAGCATTCGCAGCGGGTGTTTACGTTTTTTATCTTTCTGTCATTCCAGTGTCGATGGTGATGGGTGTGCCCACGGTGAAACGAGACATACAGAGTTACCTGATGACCACGCTGCAGAACCTCATCGAAAGCATGACGCAGGCTGAAAGGGACGATTGCGTCATCATCGTTTTCATTGCCGAGGTAGGTCATTTACTCAAAATACGTGCACTGCGCAAGTTTGTCGGATTTTGAACAATGGGCAGTATACATGTACGTCACAACTCGGTAACTATAGCCTAGTCGTGGGAAAAAACTTATAGAGAACAGATGGACATCGCGTCATTGGAAAAGTATACCAGGGTGGCCACAGGTCAGGGAAAAAAGTGGTCAGGGAAGTCATGAAAATGTCAGGGAAATTTTCTCAAATAAAAGCAAAATGCTATCCCTGCACTCAGTCTGCTAGCAGCTCCATCCCCCAAATCCTCTTCAGCCAGACTCGTAACAAAATCTAGTGTTTTGCCCAGCATCTCATTGCAATTGGTATTTTATTTTTCATTATGACAACAAAAATAATTGATATTCGTTAACGAGTAAGTTTTGGTCAAAGAATTTAGGATATTAATCAGGGAAATTGAAAATTTTGTGACCACCCTGTATACGAAGAGTGAACCTGATGACGCGGATTTCATCGTTTTAGACGAATCCCGAATTCGGGTATTACAAAGTATGATCGAAACAGTGCATTTTCGAGTTCCCGAACATTCCACTATGTTAGGGGCCATTAAAAAAGACCGTCCTCATGTAGGGGGGGGGGTAGGTTGAGTCACAGACACAATGTGCTCAGGGTGGACCTTTTCCGAGGTCATTTTTACAAACAAATTGATCCACGTTTTCTCGAGGACGGATTTGCAAAAATTTCCACATTTTACCCCGTACAAATCTTCAACGTTTTCAATTGTTTTCGAGTACAGATTTGTACAATTTTCAACAGTTTCCGAGGAAAAGTTTGCAAAATTTCTAACAGATTCTGAAGGCCAACTTTCTAAAGTTTCGTACGTCTGAATGGGAGACGAGCGGGATCTTGATTGGCTGGACACAATGCAGACAGGTTGTAGGGTGAGTCCAATTTTGGGAAAATTTTGAGGACGTCCTTTTTGAATTGCCCCTTACGTTACACCGAAATTTACACGAAGTACGTTCTGGGGAAGGATTTCATCCAAACATCGGTGAAAATTTATAGTTGTTTTTGTTGAAGTCCGGATTTTTTCTGACTTCTGATAATACGAACTCCGGTTTAAGCAAACGTTGACGTCGCTCGAGGTTCGGCTGCATTCATAATCATAAACTCATTGCAACGGTGTATTAATTAAAGGATTGATGGCTAATCTTATGCGGGAAATTTCTCTATATTCTCGGGAAGCAAATTTGAGGATACAAAAGCGGATTAAGACGACGTTGATTCCATAAATCTTCGATCGCTGGAAGGAAACACGACCAAAATAACGTCGGATTAGTTCGACTTAATCTTCATTTTTTACGTAGATCTGTTTTTTCTTGCTACGTATTTGTTATTCTTATTCTCGATCGAGGACGGATGAATCTTCTAGCTCTTAAAAAGTCAAGATTGATTCCCCCTCGAGACTCTGCAGTTTCTAAACGGCTTGCAGCGTTGCATTTTCTTTTAAATATAAAGGTGTACGCGTATAATGCTAAGGCAGTTTGATTAAGGTGGGTGTACCTAGATTCTTTTTTTTTTATCGCCCCTTATAATTAAAGTAGGCCTATTGTCCGTGAGTGAAGTTGTTTTTTTCAATTGGTTCGAGGTACGTACGTGCGAGTGACATTTTCTTTTCATTAATTCGACGATCTCCGCCCTGTTTTTTTTTATACCGGAGTTTGCCTGTCTTTGAAATGAGGTTACGACTAAATCAATTTGCTTATCGCCCGTTTGTTAGCTCGGTCTTAGCGCCGGATGAAAGCGGGGAATTGAAGCGCCACCGATAATAATAAAAAAAATCGTTGATTAATTTTACTTGTTTCTCACTTCGTCGCTTATTATTTATTCGTTTATTTTTACAAAAAGTGAAATGGAAAAACGCCTTTCGGCGTCTCCGGAGCCAAGTTGCTCTTCTTAAGAGCATCCCTCTATCTCTGTCTCCGTCCTCTTCGATTCAATTCTTTACCCTGCAGTCAGTACATAGTACCATGTGGCAGGGGGATCATTATGCAATTTAAACCAGACTAAGCAGTCTGGTCATGATGGACCCCAACATCATAATTTAGTTAATTTTCCCGTAATTACCAGGACTTTAATACGAGGATGGAATGGGATGGGAAGACGGTCATGGCCGATTTAATATATAGGAACTATTCCAGCATTCGCCTGGAGGAATTGTGAGAAACCATGAAAAACCACACTCGAGGATGGCCGACCCGGATATTATTCTCTTCTTTCTAACACTACGTCCACCCCTTGTTGCTTATCCCTTATTCAGGGTGGCTACAGGTCAGGGAAGTCAGGGAAAAAACGTGGTACGGGAAATTTTCCCAAATAAAAGCAAATGCTATTCCTGCACTCAATCTGCTAGCAGCTCCATCCCCGAATCGTAACAAAATATAGTGTTTTGCCAAGCTTCTCATTGCAATTGTTATTTTTCATTATGACAAAAAAGATTGAAATGCATTAACGAGTAAGTTTTGGTCATGGAATTTTCTGAGTTTAGTCAGGGAAAAGTCAGGGAGATTGAAAAGGAAAATTTTGTGGCCACCCGGTTATTCCTTCAAAGCGTTCCTGCATGTTCTCGAATGTTGATGAATGCTCCTTATTGGGAATGCCAACAGAAATTAAATATTCGGCATCGTCTCTTCAATTTCTACAGTAGGCCTATCGTCAAACAATTTCCCAACAGAAACAAAAGTTCTCTTAAGTTTCCCGTTTCTATAAAAAGGTGGCGAAATCAATGGAAGTTTAGCAATCCGATTAAACACCTCTTGTTTCCTCGAGTGTTGCTTATCCAGTGTGGACAGCTCGTTGCTCGAGTACTGTCTATAGAAACGAGCAAACTGGAGTACGCTGTTTCTGTAAGTTTTTTCTGTGGTGACAGAATGTTCCAATAAGTGGAAGCAGAGGCAACTTTATTAAAATGTTCCTAAAATATGTTGCGTCGTTGTGGACAGAGTATTCCAGTTTATTTACAGGTCTCTTTTACTGTATATAATAATAATAATAAAGTTTATTCAGGAATGAATATCTTTAACAAATAGAAATTTACATCCAACCTATACATTAAAAGTCAAATTCATATAATCCTTAAGTATGAGCTTAGATAGACGTGACTCGAAGCTGTGGATAGAGGCAGCTGAGACAATCTCACTGGGGAGCTTGTTCCAGGTACGACCCAACCTGGCCATGCAGGAAGAAGTTATTTCGGCAGTTACGTTTGGCCATTGGCCAAGCTATCTGCCAAAAGTGGCATTGGACATTATCCAAGTGGTTTTGATGCCAGCATATGTGAGATGGTTCAACGACTTGTAACAGTGGCGGAGATCCGATTTTGCCCTTCTAATCTCCGATGACTCAATATTGAGTTTGACCAACCGCTGCTGGTAGGAGAGATTTTTCATGCCCTCCAACCTTTTCGTAACCCTTCTTTGTACATGTACTGCTTCAATTTGAATAATATCAATTTTGAGATATGGGTTCAAAACTTCGCTTGAAAATTCTAAAATAGGGCGAACATACATGTACAGTAGGTATAAAAAGCACGCCATAATGTATGCACATCTCGACATTTAAAACATTTGAGTATCAGATTTGCCTGGTGATTGGCCTTCAGTGTAGAACGGCTTCATTTAGGAGCGCGCCATAAGCATTTTGGTTGTTAGCTTTGACAGTACAGCTGTAACCCTGATAATGTTCGAGTGTAGGAAACTTCGCACATAAATGGGCGCTACTTTGGACGCGTTGTCCCAAGATGGCCGCCCGAGGGTCAGATGTGGGCCACCATTTTTGCTCGATCGATGTTTTCGCCGCGTTTCTTCGCAACTAAAAACTAATTGAGAAGGTAAATTAGTCGGATGGGCTATTGGATGTCACTCCGTCCACTCCATTAAGCTGACCTGGAGCGGTCATTTCCATCGATCAGATCGTCCGTTAAGCGCTGATTGATGCGATTTCCGAGCAACGGCGCTTCATCCCATCGATGCTCCTTCTTCGATCCTTTCAATATCTTCTTAAAATAACCGGTGATTTTTCATAGCTTCGTGCGTACGAAGCGATGATGGACCCGCGCTGAAAATGGGGCTTTTATTTTCGAACCTTTAGCTGACCCTCTCACCATCGATCAAATATTAATCAAAAATTGGAAAAATCGAAACGTTCGATGGTGTAAGCGCCGAGGAAGAAGATTGGATTTTTCGTTTTTGCACAAATTGATTAAAAAAATTGGAGCCAACTAAACTAAAGTTGGAGAAGGAGGGGCCCTGAGAACGATAGCGTCGTAACGGTGAATGGCGAGTGTCGGGAAAGTTTATCAGTTTCAAGTTTCTTGGAAAAAGATGTGGGATTAATGATACAGTCGACAGGCGTTTTTACGAACCTGTATGGGGCCCCCCCAAAACAACTTTGTAAAATAAAGTTTCCAAAAGCGAATTGCATTTTAAAAAAATGAAATCTAATCTTATCTATATAGGTATGTTAGTTTGTGATGACAATGGAAATTAATATCTGCTCAAACACATTTTCTTATTTGAAATTTACCATGTCCTATAATTTACTCAACGCAGGAAGATCTCGGACGTGATTCTTTTTGAATCAGGTGATGTTAATTTTGGATGTAGATTTCATTTTTGCTCGCCTCTTTCTTACCTACTTAGAAGGTCCGAAATCAAACCAGCTTGGGGAAATTTTGTCTTTCTCGAAATGAAATCGGTGAATAAGGAAATTTTGTTCGTAAAATAGAGTGTGCAATAGAGTGTGGGTACTTTTCGAAACCACCGCAGTAGTTTGCAAAAACTTTGATTTTTCCGTAAATGGGAGGTGCTAACCTTTGGTTAAAATTTCATTCCAGGTTAACCTTTGGGTTAACTGAATGAACTCTTGATGAAATATCCCCAGGGTTATGGAACCCATGTTTAACCTGCTGAACCAAAATGGAGGACAGAAAAGGAACCACCGGGTAACTTTGACCAATGCTGCCATAGTGCGCATCCTGGCTTCCCCTGTCTGTGGGACCAGGTGGTATAGCATGCACAATTCCTTAGCTTCATCAGATTCATCTAAATAGTGTCCGCCATGTTGTTTTTCGGCCGAAACCCCGATCTCTTTAATTTTTTCTCTAACCCGTTCTTGTGCGATACAGTTAACGCGATGGGTTAACCTAGAGTGCTGCCTAGAGTTACACAGTAGGTTAACCCTAGGTTATTCTTAACCTCTGTTGGTGCAACCGGCTCTTAAGTGAACCACTTACCTCTTAAAGGGCAGTTTCCGTATAGGCATTTTCATAAAAAAGACTAACCTTTATTGATTTTAACGAAGTTCTGTTTATAAAAAATACAATGTTATAAAAAAAATGTAATTTGCTCTACAGCACTTTTTTAAAACGAAAAATAGAAATAAATGCTCATGTTTCGTCGAAAGCGTTCTATCTATACTTAGTAAAATGCATTCGCAACTTTCAAAAAACTTGTTTACTTTGAACGACTCGCATATTTCGTTTTTCAGTACGAAGTGCGAGTAGAAGTATAATAACAAAACGCTCGGTATATCTAATTTCGAATTATTTTTGTTGTTTTATATTAAAATCCAGAGAAAATATTTTCATGAATTTCTAAAATGTTTTTTGTTTGGATTGTTTTTTTTGTTTTTTTTCGCATTAAGACTAAGCGGATGTGTTATTTTAAAAAAATTGTAAACCTTGAAATACATGTAGCTGCCCTACATTGCTTTGTTTTACCCGTCTACTTTTACTAACATGTAACATCACCTTCACCTATTGTAATGGCTGTGTTTTTGAGGGAAAATAAGCAGCAAAAAATAATCTCCGTGAAATCTGAATTGAATTCAACGCATTATATTTGCAAATTCGGATGTTTGGCACGGCAAAAAATGCTGTATTGATGCCGCTCGCTCGCGCGTGACTTTCACTCCGGAAATGGGATCCCTGCTGTCAGAAGTCAACTTCCGTTAAAATTTCCCGGTATGCTTTTCGTGCAATTTTTTGTCGCAAAAAATGCATCGAAGCTTACTGAAGTTGTTGGTAAACATGATGGAAAATCTGTGAGCGGAATAAAATGCAAAAACTAGCAACGTATTGGTCTTAAATCATTTTTTAAGCACTACACGTAAGTCTGTCTGCATTGGTTTTGAAATTGTAAATCACCAGAAGTATCAGAACTGTTTGTTACCCGTATATTTCACGGAAATTAATTACGTTAATATCATCATTATATTCTAATCACGTACTTATATAGCACGTTAATATATTGATTAATTATTAATTGTAGAAAGATTTGAGTGTATTATTTTTTTTATACTTTTATCCTATAGGGGCTGTCATTGAGTGGCTAAATAGTCATGGCCGTTTGACTTGACAACCCCATGTCACAGTATATGTAATACCAATAGACTCACTCCGTGTCGGTGCCTTTGATGTTCTGGTGACTAACACTGCAGCGCCGCCATATTGTTTAGCAGATATCAACTCGCCCTCAGCCACGCCCTGCGCTTATAAACGAATCGTAGTCAATGTATCACTCACCTGCAGGTATTGGGTAATGATACACACAGGGAAGTTCACTACAGCTGTAGTGTTTATAACGTTTACATCTATCCTGTGTTCTAAAAAAAATGGCTTTTCGAGCGCTCATTTGGCGATTTGGTTTTCACTGGTTAATATGGGCTTGGCTTCATCTTAGGGCCGATTGCACGAGCGCAGGTTAGATTCGAAGGCTTACTAACCTCGGGTTCCAAATTAACTTTAGGTTAACCTTCAGGTTAAACATCTGCATTGCATGAACTAACCAATGCTGAAAAGTACCAAGGGTTATGGAACCCACGTTTAACTTGCTGAAAACGAAATGGCGGACGGAAAATTAACTAAATGTGCATATTCCTGCCAGATTGCACATACTGGCTTTCCCTGTTTGTGCAGCCCTGTGGTGTGGCCTGCACAAATGCACTGCAGCATATGCCAGGCCGCATGTCCGCCATTTTGCTTTTTGCCCAATAAAAAGTTAACCTCAGTTAACCTTAGCATTCATTTTTTCTCTAACCAGCGCTCGTGCTATGCGAGGGCGGGGGATCCGTCTCAAAGGACTAAGCTACAATAATCCAATCCAATGCTGTGATTTTACAAGAGAAATTAGAAGAAAAGCATTGAAAACCGCCAGATCGGAATGGCGATTACATGTAGATTCTGATAAAAACAGATAAATTGCTTAAACCACTCAATTGGCCGCTTTTTAAGCCCTCCTGGAAAGTGAATTGGATAAGGCTATTTAGAAATTCATTGACATCCCCTACCACAGTATACGCCCCCTACTATCGTAATTTTCTCGTAAATGAAAATTGGTTTTAACGATCGATTAAACCGATCTGAAAGTGGCGCAATCCGTAACTACTGCATTTACCATCGACGTTACGCTTTGGTATTGAACATTGAAACGCTTAGTTTCCTTTTTAGCTGTTCCTTTATATCGAATTCTTGTTTCCGAGTAAATTTTGAATAGCAAACTTCGTCCATGAGCCTGTATTAATGAGAGATAAATGGAGACATTGTTATTGTTCGTTTTTCATGAATTACTTAGCTCGCGTTTTTATAAAGGATATATAATAAGACCTTTTGAAATTTCTGTCATGGCCATTGTTCGGATCGTAAATTTGACATTTAAGATTTCTTTTATTTATGCCATCGAAACTGCTATTGAATTAGGTCGTGCCAGACATTTGAAGGGTAACCATGGACGTGTACTTTCTGTATAGTTATTGTACAGCGTGTACAAATGCACTGTATATTAAACGGGTACAATGACGTACATGTATTTCGTTTGAATCAATGTTCAGAAATCGAAAGTAAGTTATGGAAATAGATACTGTAGTTATTTTGAACTAGTGGTTTGTTTGTTTTTACTTGAAGATATTCGCGAAATTTGCGTCACGTTTTTCAAAACGCGATATTCACATGTGCAGGTACATGTAAATCTGGATATTTTTTTAACGTTTTTTTTTAGCATTTTTTTTTAAAGTTTCCGAAGAAGGCAAAATTTTAAAATAATATCACGTATTGTGTTAAACATTACACAGGGTTCCCCCAGACCTGGAAAACCTGAAAAAGTTAAGGAAAAATGGTTTATTTTGAAATAGTCAGGGAAATTCAATGCAGTCATGGAGATCCAAATTAATACTTCTACTCGGTTAGCTCAGGGTCCATTTTCCGAGTAGAAATTTGCAAAATTTTCCATGTTTTCTGAGTACAAATTTGCAAAATTATTCGTGTTTTCTAGTACAAATTTGCAAATTTTCCGTGTTTTCTTAGTACAAATTTGCAAATTTTTCCGTGTTTTCAGAGTACAAATTTTCCACATTTTTCGAGGAAAAATTTGCAAATTTCCCACTTTTTCCTATAGCACAAATTTTCAACATTTACCGAATACAAAATTGTCACATTAAAAAAAAAAATTCATGCAGTTTTTTAGTAAATTAAAAAAAAAGTGTCAATTTTTAACGTTGTCATTGGTCAGGGAAATTTTATTAAAACCTGGAAAAGTCAGGGAAATTGAAAATAGTTTCTGGGGGAACACTGTTACGTTTAAACCTTACCTACAATTGTACACGCACATGTACAAGTATATTAACATTAAACCTTCGTTGGAAATTTTTAATTTCGAAAGTTTTTACTTTCATTAAAGATAAATAAAATAAATAAATTATAAATCCGCAATGCGATCATGATGTATAATTCGTGGAAAGCTCGCGGGAATTTTAAAAAAAGTGTCGGATTTTTTTTCCAAGAATTGATGAATTCTTAAAAACTATTTCAAAACCACTTACAAAATTAAAATGGATCCGTGCGTTCAGGTTACCACGTTGTTCTAGCTAAATAAAAAATGTTTGGCTTGAAATGACTATAGCATTAATGTATATTTCGGTTTTTCAAAGTTTACGATGCCCTTTATAATGGATGTTCGCCGAAGTGTGTATATATAGTTACCAATTGTATATGGTTACCATATCTAATTGCAATATCGATGAATACACGTAATATACTGTATGTCGGTATCTAAGGCGCATTTACGCACACTGAATATACATGTATCACTTTTCAACTTCTTTTATTCGGATCTTTAAGTGCGGTTTTTTTTTTGTGGAGCCAATAATTGTAGACCTATATACGCTCTCTACGAAAATAAATTGCCATCAACAAAAACGAGGCTTAAGAACAAAACAAATTGCGTAGTCAGGTGAAAATGAATGTTAATGTTTGGAATGAACGAGTTTTTTGGTAGCAAGCACGTCCCTCGAGTGGTTACGGAAACAATGCAAAATGGTAGTCGCGACAACACCCATAAGTGTTTAATGCCAAGAAATTAGTAGCCAAAATTGGAATTAATTGCTTTCTGTTGCTTTAGCGTCGCATCCCATTATCGCAGGTTGACGCCTTTGTTTTAATTATAAACGTTTCATCTTTTATGGTCTGTTGTATCCATGGGCTGACTCCAGTTTATGGACTCTTATTATTAAAAATTTATCTTAACATTATGCGAATTCTTTTCCACGACATGTTTCACCTTTTTTATAAGTAAAACAAATCCATAAGATATGGATTAATTTTCAAACTTTGAAACGTCGCGTCGTTTATTTAATTGTATGTATGCTAATTAATATAGTTAACATATTGAAAACTTAAAAAGCCTCTGAAACAAATTTAATTACTACATTCTATATAAACAATATTCAAGTTTTTCGGTGTTGAAAACCTATGTTATTTGCGAATTTACACGTTAAAATTATAATAAATTAATATTGTTTTCAATTGCACTTTGCTTTTTAATTTAGACACTTGTTCCTATCAAATATAACGTTTGCAATTTGCCAATATTATAATTTTTTTATAAATTAAGAACAGTAAAACCTGCTAAGAGTGACCACCAAAAAAATGCTGTGTTGGCCACTGTACACAGGTGCTCACTATAGAAAGAATACTTGAGTTGAATTAAAATACATGGAATGAACATATACACTGCACTTATACATGTAGACTGAAATACACGTAGTAAGAAGCCACAAAACTCAAAAAAGTACAGAAACATCATATCCAAGGATTAAAGCAAGATGTAACGTGACTCATCTGTTATCGGTTCACTTTTTAAGGTACATTGGCAAGGTAAAAATTTAAAAAAAAGACAATACAAACTGGTCACTATACAGAGAAGTTTTATGGAGGAAATGTACACTAGAAAAAAACAATACACTAAAAAGTGTTCAACATAAACAGGTTGTCACCATTCAAACGTGGTAACTTTTCCAGGTTTTACTGTAATAACATTATTGCAAACGAATCGTCCACTGCTGTTATTAGTGTACATATTTATGTTTGTTTATTTATTTGCAGACTGACCTGGATTACGTACAAGTTCAAGCAAAAGAAATCCATAAACAGTAAGTTTCTTTGTTTCGTTTAAAGATGAAGCCAAGTAGCGCCACCTACTTGCACATTTACTCGCGTTGTGCGGAACTCTGTTTAATCCAAGTTCCTGATTTTAAAGGAGCCGGCATGGTTTTGCATTGCATTTATTTATGTATATCGAAAATAATCACGTTATAATAATTGCACTAGAATTTGCCATTGTATTCATGAAAGAGTCTACATGTAAATACGAAGATAACTGAATTTTCAATAACGTTCTAAGTTAACATGAAAATTCAATTCTATTTTGGTATTTGTTTTGTTTTGTTCTACGGGTAAATACGTGTATATGCCGTTGATAACGGAAATGTTGTTTCGGAATGTTTTTTTGCGTTATCAGGATTGACTTTTACGACCCTTGCCGAAACAAAACTAAACAAATATTCATTCCATCGACTAGTCTTTCGCAAGCATCTATGTTTGCGTGTACTTGATTAATTCGTCTGTATTTTTAATCATGTTTAGTACACCTTTCGGCCAGTGCAAATATTTATTCGTCCCCATAGCGAAAGCACTTTTCCTCACACTGGTGCAGAATTTTCTAATTTGTTTGCTTATCTAATTTTCGTTTCCCTCTTTGCTCGGCCTACTTCGTCGTGTTTGTCTTTCAATTCGCGGATTTTATCAGAAAATTGGGCTTCCTTATTACTCGCGATGTCACTCGGTCACCCATTTTTCATTTTTTGTGTGTGAATTTTGGCAAATAAGCGTGAAAACTAAACAAATTCTCTAGGAATCTATATACATGTATATAAAATAGAAAACGCGGCCATCTCTCTCTCCGGGCCATAAAACTTTCAAGAATTAGGAAAGTGCGCATGCGTGGCCGAGGGAGATGGCGCCGATTTTAAAATGCAAAGCGCAATTTCGTTCAAAACGATAGGGATCGGTTGATTGTCGTCGTATCGCTATCGCCATTGGTAAAAACACCCCGGGCGAAGCCGGGTACAACCGCTAGT
>JAQGBX010003707.1:0-16717 GCA_034698745.1 Megaphyllum sjaelandicum | reverse complement strand
GGAACACAATGTTCTAAAAATAATGATTTGTTTTAAAATGTTTTGAATAATGTCTTCAAAACACTTATGATTTGCAAATAAATTATCTCAGTTTTATAAGCCATTGGAGTTACAGGCTATTCTCCAGAGTTATTCAGCAAAAATCCATTTCACGCTAGGCGAATTATAAAGAGGAATAACTTGTCTGCAAAACACATTTTTCCGATTTCAAATCGGATAATTGGTTTTTGAGAAAACACTTTTTACTTGATTTCTGCAGGTGAGTCGATTTTTTTGCACTCGAGTGTAGATGGATTTATTCGTGCTCTTCAGGCAGTTTATGCTAAAAAGATCCTATAATAATTAGTAGGGGTGACTAATTTTCCAGGGAGTAACTAAGATAATTATGTACACACACCTTCCACTCCATATCCTCTAAGTTTATAGAAAGTTTTAGACATTTTTGCCAAGAACTCTTTAGAGCAACTTAACAAATCTCCAACATGTGGCACTAGTTTACTGGAACTGCTAATTACCAATATTAAGTTATTGGTAAAAGATAGTTTATGCGGGATTGTGGATGCGGGAATGACTAAAATCTACCCCGCAACAGGATGTTCAACCTGAATCACAAGCCCATTAATTATCTCACTTGACAGCTAAAAAACTGATAATCCTATCCTTAACATGGGAAACTATAAAATAAACATGGCCTACCCATTTGACCCTAGATTCTTAACAAAACATAGTTGGAGGAGGGCTGATTAGTTAGTATAAAAAGGCAGCCAAAAACTGCCAAGAGCGCAGTCTGCTGGAGGACACCGAAGAAGCCACATCCCGACAGGAAGATGAACTTCAGATTGGTGAGAGAAACAAACTTTGACTATTTAGAAAACTTTGAGGTAGAATGGTGAGCCAACACCAAATCGATTAAGCTAGTTTTAAGATATAGGTTAGGGGTCCCCATTTGTTTGGATAAGATAGCCATTTCCAGCACAAGTTAGGCTAGGAGTTGAATTTTGAAATGTTTTATTTAAATTTTGACTTTCTTTAAATTCTCTTTTGATATGGTTACTTTTTATGTATAATGGTTTATGATATGCTAATTAAAAAACATTGAGCTGCTCATTCACTTTGTCTGTATCCTCACTTTGAACGTGCTACCTCCCACAAACTTGGAGACTTTTTTGTTAAGAATTTTGTAGTTCTGGTTGAACCCCAGACACCTTTAAGGAGACTACACTTATTCCTTACCAGAACTGTAGTTTGTCAGTCTACGGACCATAAGGCCGTGGGTTATGACATTCACATCACTACATTGGAAGGCAGGTCTTTCTTCATGGGT
The DNA here is from genome assembly GCA_034698745.1 of Megaphyllum sjaelandicum. Classification (NCBI taxonomy): domain Eukaryota; kingdom Metazoa; phylum Arthropoda; class Diplopoda; order Julida; family Julidae; genus Megaphyllum; species Megaphyllum sjaelandicum. The sequence goes on along the minus strand of JAQGBX010003707.1, from coordinate 15,393 downwards.
GAATTTTCCAGTGTGTTTATGACCAATTTCCGGTGTTTGCAATATGGCCATAATAATTCACTGGCAATAACTAAATTAAACATCTGCCAAGATAGAGCTGATGGGTATGATGGAGTATTTATTGCACATGCAAAGGGTATGAACTTAACAAGGGAAATGGAGCTTGAAACTGACTGTGAACTAGCAATTTGCAGCATGTACCTCAAAAATGGGAAAAATTACTTATTTCCTTTTACCGGCCAAATGACCTTCCTAAACATATAGATGGATTTATTCGTGCTCTTCAGGCAGTTTATGCTAAAAAAGATCCTTTAATAATTATTGGGGGTGACTTTAATTTTCCAGGGATTAACTGAGATAATTATGTACACCCACCTTTCACTCCATATCCTCTAAGTTCTAAGAAAGTTTTAGACATTCTTGCCAAGAACTCTTTATAGCAACTTAACAAATCTCCAACATGTTGCACTAGTTTACTGGAACTGATAATTACCAATAGGGAGTTATTGGTAATAGATAGTTTATTACTCGATAGATAGTTTATTAAGTATAAAGACTGATTTAGGTATAGGTGACCATGATCAACTCATAGTTTCAAATTTCTAATTCCTACCCAAAGTAAGCCACCCTCAAAAACGTTGAGGGTAGGACTTAAAACTTTATATAGTAGAAAACTTAGCTAAGTTTAAACCTGCCCAAACATTATCTACTGTGGATAATAAATAAGAGCATTATAAAACCACATTAACCAATGGTTTAGATCTTTTTGTCCCCAAAAAATTAGTCAGCTTCAACAATGAACTATTGTGGTACACTAATGAAATTCGCCAAATTCTCAGGTAGCAACGACTACTTAGAAACAAGCTACGGCATGGAGCAACTACAACATTAAAAACGAAATTTACTAAGTTACGATCAGAGCTTAAAAAACTGCTTTCAAAAACGCATTTAGAGTTTAAAAATTTAATTTTAGGAACCTCACTAAAATCGAATCCTAATTTTTTTGGAAATATGTCAAATCGTTAACAAAAAATAATAACAAAGCTGGCAATTTCCTGATTAACACTAACAAACAAGCTGCTATTAGTAAAGCAGCTACTGCCAGCATGCTTAATTCCCAATTTTTAAATGTGTTTACTATCAAGGATGAAAGTTTGCCAGCTGAACTTCCTAAGCTAACGGACAAACTAATGCCAAAAATAGTGGTTAGTGAACGTGGAGTGCTTAATCTTCTTTTATCCCTTAATAAAAATAAATCACCAGGACCGGACAGACTCTTACCTAGAGTTCTAAAAGAATTATCCCACGAAATAACTTTATTCCTAACTGACCTGTTTCCACATTCATTAAATTCTGGAACAGTTCCACAGGAATGGAAGGATGCATGCATTTTTCTCATTTTTAAATCTGGTTGCGAGTTGAATCCAGCCAATTATACCCCATATATCTGACTTCTGTGATTTGTAAGATGTTGGATCACATATTCTATACAAATATCATAAACCATTTAACTAGCCATGCACTTCACCGATACACAGCATGGTTTTAGAAAGGGTTGATCTTGCGAAACCCAGTTGGCTTTATTTGCACATGAAATTCTGGCTAAACAGGATGTTAGAAAAGAGGTTGATGTTGTATTCATTGTCTTTGCCAAAGCATTTAATACTGTTCCTCACCGAAAATTACTGCACAAATTAAAAACCTTTGGCCGTAATAAACACACTCTATTGGGGATTAAGACCTTTTTGTCAAATCGTAGACAAAAAGTTGTTATGGATAGGAAAGAATCTAGTGGGTAGATGTACAATCTAAGGTACCACAGGGCAGTGTCTTAGGTCCCCTACTGTTTCTGTTATTTATTAATGATCTGCCAAACATTTTTTCTTTTAAATCCTAATTTTTTTCTGATGATTCTGCACTATATGATGAGGTAAGAGTTGAGGATCCATCTGTCTTGCAAAGGGACCTCGACATCTTATCCAACTGGTGTGATGCGTGGCAGCTTAAGTTCAATAAGGAGAAGTGTTTAGTCATGAGGATCTCCCATAAAAGGGCTAACATCGCACCCAACTACAATTTAGGAGGTGTTTCTTTAAATGTTGTTTCAAGCGTAGAGTACCTTGGGATCACCATCATAGATAAAATGTACTGGGGTACACATATTGACAAAATTACTGGCACAGCAAATCAACGAATTAGATTCGACCAAATCTTCAGGAATTGTCCTAAAACTGTTAAAGAGATTATATACTTGTTATTAGTCCGACCTCTTCTCGAGTGTTGCTCCTCTACTGTATTTGGAATCCCTACAGAGTGGGTAGAGCCCAGGAACTCGAAATGGTGCAACGAAAAGCTGCTAGATTTGTCTCGGGTAAATATCTGCGAGATGAGAGCATTACCCAAATGATCGAGTGTCTCCAGATGGATTCATTGCGATTGAGACGGGAGGCTCAATGCATGGGCCTGTTTGAAAAGTTTAATTTGTCTGCTAAAGCAAGAATGGTGGAGAAAATTTTTAAACGTAACCACCGAGGTGGTAGAACCTGCCATTCCAATCCACTTATGAACTCCGAGCCCATTAAGATCCATCCTATTGGTCTTGTTTCTTGCATGCCATTAGGCGTTGGAACTCTCGTTCAAAGGATAGCCTTAAGCTTCACGAAATTCAATTTTGCAATGATGTTGGGGTCCATACTTAAGTGGTTGTAACCACCGAATAATTTGGGTTGATGGATTACACCCCCCTAACACATGGTTTTTATTTACTGATAGTAGGGTACTGAGTTGAATTGAATTTCATAATGTATTAGTTCGGAGAAGTTATGACTCATGAATGGGTGTGTTTATGCGATTTGTTTCCAAGAAAAATGAAGAATAAATGTGGCTTTCATTTAAATAATAATCAATCACAGTAAAACCGGTTAAGAGTGACCACCAAAAAATTCAAAGTTGGTTACTGTACAAAGGTCCTTACTATACAAAGAATGCCTGAATTAAGGGGAAGTCCTATGGCGCGAAATTCAACCCTTCCCGCCCCAAGGGAGTGGAGCTGAAAATCGACTTTCTAAACCTGCATTTTCAGAACTGGAAATCTGACAGGATCCTCAAAAAATTAACGAAATTAACAAAGAAATTCAAATTGCACTTACATTGGCAACTTATTCCCTCTTTCATGAATGTATTTGTTTAAGTGTTGATGCTCCCTCCATTGCGCGTTCATCAAATTAAGGCGAGGGACGCATTTCAAATCTCAGCGCTAACGACCATACTTATCGACAGGGACACCTAGGGCTAGGCCTTAATTTGACGAACGCGCAATGGAGGGAACATCAACACTTAAACATATACATCCACGCAAGAGGGAATTAGTCGCAAATGTAAGTGCAATTTAAATTTCTTTGTTTCGTTGATTTTCCGTGGAGCTGGCCAGATTTTCAATTCCAAAAATGCAGGTTTATAATGTCGATTTTCCGAACGACCCACGTGGGGCAGGAAGGGTTGGATTTCACGCCATAAGACTCCCCTTTAAGCTAAAATAATTTACATGTACACTGTACATATACATGTACATTGTAATACATGTAAGTAGAACCTCTCTTATATGAACTCATCAGCACGTGGCTCATGCATGCCCACCACATGGTGCGTTTTTTGCTGGTGCAGGCCTCAACTTTGGGTAAATTAAAAATTAACTTAAAAACGCAAAAATTCCTTTAACAACATAGGGCATGGATAACCATGATGTTTTTGTAGACTGGTACGATAACACATTCATACTTTTCGATTTTTCGATAGATGAACTATTGATTATATGACCGGTCACACCTCTGGTCCCAATGTACATACAGTACAATATTTATTGCCTTATTACACATTTGGTTTTTTAAGAAAACATTATCAAGTTTTGCTCGTTTTAAATGCTTATTGTTTTTATGAACATATTTTCCGCGATTTTTTCAATCTGAATAACATGATCCATACTTACTGTGCAATTTGACTCAGCACATTTGTAGTGGATTCTTGGTTAGTAAGACACTAACAAGGACAAACATAAATTGCACCTTTGGTAAACTCCTTCATAGGAGTGATGGTCCTTAAAAAAGCCATTGGTAAAACGAAGAAAGAAGCTCACTGACCTGGTGGGCTACCTGGTTCCCCAGGGTATCAGGAGGGATTATGGACTCACTGTGCTGGTCCACTTCTGGATCCTTAATGGCTTCTGTTGTGGCTGGTAGACATAACTTGTGGCTCCAGTCCAAGTGCAGAATGCCTTTCCTTTGTTACTGAAAATGGTGGCCACCAAGGAGATCCTAGTGTTTCCTTAGATGTGGGGAGGCTTCCTTGCTGTTCCCCAAAGCAGATGAAGGCAGAAGACAAAGGAATCCCTGAAGAATAGTTCCAAACTGATAATTATCTGTCAAAACATTCATCGGGGTGGAAACACAAAACTGAAATGAAAAAACAAAATGGCGGACGTCTGATGGCTGTTGTCTTGTCATCTGATGGCTAATGGCTTAACCACAGTCGCCATCTTGGGAGTCACCATATGGCCCCAAAACAAAGTTCTCAACAGTTCTGCCTTTTGGGGTCATGAGGTGATCCTCTAGAACCTGGCTGCAGGTAGGGTGACTGGATGCATGACATCAACGTAGCAGAATTCAATGTCCTTAAAGTCTGATCCATATTAGGCCAATTTCTTCTTCATAGCCAGTGAAGATGTTTTCGGGGATAAGACAATATCCCATAGACCTTGGTACTTGTTGCTGACAAAAGTCGAGCCAGCTTAGGTCATATGGGAGATTTTTCCTCTTAAGGAAGGCCTTGTAGTAGGTCTTGGAAGTGATGAATTCCTTGCTGTAGTCCGTCACTACACAAAAACCAACCTTTTTCTAACGTTGGGTGATTCTTCAATTCAACTGAGTGTCTGTTCTAGTTCCCCCAGTTGGCACATACAATGGCACCTTGGATGGTCCAGCTTCAAAAGCAGGGGTGTCTTCAGAATTTTTGGAGAAGACCTGTGATGGTCTGTCTTACGGATCAGTAGTAACTTCCAAGTCTGCAGTTTCGAAGGTAAAGTCATCCTCAGTAACTGCCCTCGTTGTGGGAGGTGGAAATGCAATTGCCCAAGATTTGCGTCTTAAGCGGGTTGCAATATCCCCCGATGAACAGCTAAGTTCTACTTCAACTGAAAAGTACGACAACTCATCCTCCTACCATTGATGATCGGCACGGCCTACCGGTCTCCGCCTTTTGGACCCAGTGCACCACCAAGCCATTTGGTGCTGCCTGGGTGCATTCCAAACATCCCCCCACTGCCAGCCTATGCGTGTTGACTGGTAAGCCTCCTTTGGCTCTTTGGCATAGCGGGCTCTGTCTGCAGTATTGCCTATGGCTCTCTGCCCTGCCTGGGCCCTCGAACTATGACATGGTGTTGCACCCAAGGTTAGGGCACCTGTTTCAAGCTCGGCCACTCAACATCCCATCCTTTAGCCATCGTGTCCATGGCCTCGTGGAGGACTTCCCAATCTCTTTTAAACACATCAGTCGTTTGGTCCCATGGCCAAAGGCACCATGGAAATCATGCTTACCAGAAGTGCTCATCCTGGGTCCGACTCTGAAGTCTGATGTTGGACCCAGCGTGCGGCGCCAACTGTTTGCCAAACACCAGACGACCTACTCTACCTAGGCTTCCCTGTTCACTGATGGTGCGAAGACCTCCACTGCAGTGGGTGCCGCTGTCATACATGGTCCTTGGGTGATGTCCTGTGGCCTGCTAAGGCAGTTTTCTATCTTTCAGCGGAGTTTTATGCCATTGTATGGGCACTCATCTACATCCAAATGCACCAGCTGCACCATGCCATCATTTACTCCAACTCACGCAGCTGCCTCAAGAGTCTCCGTCACTGTCTCATTGCACCCTGCTCACAGGGCTGCCCTCTCCTTGCTGAGGCGGCTTGCAGCCTCCAGATCTGCTGTGAAGTTCTGCTGGGTGCCCAGTCACTGCGGAATTGCCGGCAATGAAGCAGCTGACCGTGCAGCCTTGTGGGCTTTGCTCACTGTCCCCCGGAACTTGTCTGTCCCTTATATGGATCTTTTGTCGGTTGTACGCACTTTGCTTCATCAGGCATGAGGTAATCGGTGGGCCTCTGAGCCCCTTAACAAACTTTTTTGCGTCTGGCATACTGTCCAACCTTTCCCCCTGTTGCTGGGTGATCAAGCTGGTAGGCTGTCGTGCTGTCACGACTTTGTGTGTGGCACACCCGCCTCACACACAGTTATTTGCTGCTTGGTGAGCTCCCGCCCCAGTGCCCTTCCTGTCATGTGCTCATGGCCGTACGCCACTTTTTGTTGGTTTGCCCCTTCCATGCTGCTGCCCATATGCAGGCATTTGGTCCTTTCCTACCTGCTCGAGGATAAAAGAGCAACGAGGTTCCAGGGTGCATTTCTGAGGCTCCATCTTCAGACCATTGCGTTCATCGAGGTAACATCCTTTGACTCATAAAGGCTCCTGATTGAGGGACACCATATCCTCCATCCACGGGACTGAAGAGGCTATCCAACAAGGATTCCTGCAACAGCTGTGTTTGCCAACTTGCTCTCTCGAGTTAAGCATCAAATGAGGATGTGTGCCTTCCCCCCGATCCTGCAGAGATGACGAACTGAAGACTTCCTTCCAAATCGAAGTTCGTAGGTGGTTACATTTCCGAGGATTTCTCGAGGATAGCGATTGTCAAGATGGACATACGTCTGCAGAAATTTTGCCCAGAAGGACTTCTCCAAGCCAGCATCCTTTCAAAAGCACCTCATGACTTCCAGCAGAGTACAGTTTAGACGTTCAGCTACTCCGTTCTGCTGAGGAGAATATGCACAGGTCCTCTCATGGGTGATACCGTGGTCAGTAGGAAAATCGCAAATTTTCTTGTTGCAGTATTCTGTCCCCTGGTCTGTCCAGATGCGGCAAAACTTTGACATCCAGTTGTCCTTCCATGTACTTGCTATATTTGCCAAGGTGTCTAAAAACTTTCTCCTTCTTGTCCATTGTGTAAACCATTACCCATCGGGAGTAATCATCTACTATGGAAAGAATTTGGCCCCACTATCCGATGGTGTAAAGATGGGCCCCAGGCATCACTGTGGAGAAGTTCCAAGACTTTGGAAATGGTTCTTCTTCCAATAGAGTACGAGGACTTCTTAACCGCCTTGCTTTCCTGACAAGTGTCACAGTAGAAGTCTCTGCACTTTAGTGTTGGGCAAAAATTATTCACAACTAACAGTTGCGAAACAACAACTATATTACTTGTTTAGTTGAAACTAATCACTAAAACTATTAGTTCTTATTTATGGGTAAATAACTAATTTTTGTAACTTTTTAATTGTAGTTGCAAGAGCAAATAAACTATTTTAGTAGAAAAAAGTTAGTTGTACTGGCAACTAACAACTACTTAGTTTATTCGTAGTTCAACTAAAACTGGACAACTAAGAATAAGATTTCTTTAATGTCCCTTATACTAATCATTTTAAAGCCTGTAACAGAGGTATTTCGAGTATTGGGTAAACCATTACTCATCAGGAGTAATCATCCACTATGGAAAGAATTTGGCCCCACTATCCGATGGTGTAAAGATGGGCCCCAGACATCACTGTGGAGAAGTTCCAAGACTGGAAATGGTTCTTCTTCCAATAGAGTACGAAGACTTCTTAACCGCCTTGCTTTCCTGACAAATGTCACAGTAGAAGTCTCTGCACTTCAGTGCTGGGCAAAAATTATTCACAACTAATAGTTGCTAAACTAAAACTGTATTACTTGTTTAGTTGAAACTAATCACTAAAACTATTAGTTATTATTTATGGGTAAATAACTAATTTCTGTAACTTTTTAATTGTAGTTGCAAGAGCAAATAAACTATTTTAGTTGAAAAAATTAGTTGTACTGGCCACTAACAACTACTTAGTTTATTCGTAGTTCAACTAATATTGGACAACTAAGAATAACGTTTCTTTAATTTCCCTTATACAAATCATTTTAAAGCCTGTAACAGAGGTATTTCGAGTATTCTGAAGGTCGACAAAATGTTTTCAGTCTAAAATCGAAAATTTCCACCAAAACAAGTTTCTATTTATTTGCACTTTGTGATATCTTTGCTCCTTGGTATATCTCTATTGCCCTATCCTCTTGTCTTTTTATTTGTATTCCCAGGTAATGGCTTCCCGATCCCAGGTTCTTCACATCGAAATACTTATTCAACTATCTTCCTGTTTCTTTTGTATCCTCAGATGTTCTTCCCACAATTAGCAAATCATCTACATAGAGCAATATGTAGGTTCTTTCTCCGTTCCTTTCTTCTTTGGTAAGTAGGCATGAATCTGCTTGGCTCTGTTTAAATCCAATATTTTGTAGTGCTTTCACTGCCATTTGGTTCCACGCTCTGGCCGACTCACCCAGTCTGTTTTTCCACTTTTCTCAAAACCTGGAGGCTGCTTCATATACAATTCCTCAATTGTACCATTTAGGTAAGTGTTCTTGGCTTCCATTTGTCTGATGTTCCACTATTTCTCTTCACTACCATGGCAACGGTCTCATCGTAGTCCCATATTTTTGTGAGAAGCCCCTTGCTACCAATCTGGCTTTGTGGGTTTGCTCTTCTCCGTCTCCATCCAGCTTCGTCTTGAAGACACATTTGCATCTGATAGCCTTCTTTCCTGGTGGTAATTTTGTTATTTCTTATACCCCGTGTTTGGGCATTGATTTTATTTCCTCTTCTGCTGCTTTTGTCCATATCTTTCTTTATCTGTTATCCATTACTTGCACTTGTTTCCAGTCCTCGGGGTCAATTTTCCCTTTGCTTTCTGTATTATAAGTTAAATCTATGTGGTGGAACTCCTTTGTTGGGTCTTTTTGAAATTCTTGGTTCCACTCAGTTTTCGGTGCTTTTGCCTTCGCCAGTCTTCTTCAGTATGTTCTGTTTATTCGACTTTTTCTTTGCTTTGGTCATTATTTGTTTTTGCTTTCTGTTTTTCTGTTTCATTTCTTGTCAGAACTTCATAGCCTGTGTCGTATTCCACGTTGTCTCGGTTGTTGCTTGTTCTGGGTCATATGTTTCCTCTTCTGGCTCTGCATCCTTTGTTATTCTTCCTTCTATTATTTTTACACTAAAACAAACTCATTTTTCCTGTGCATGGGTTCAATACTCTGTATCCTTGCATGTTTTCTCCATACCCAACCAAAACTCTCTCCTCTGCTCTGTGTTCGAATTTTCCTTGTCTTTTCTCCTTGGGCACGTGTGTAAATACTTTTGATCCAAACATTCTCACGTGTCCCAAATCCGGTCGTTTGCAATACAATTTCTCGAACGGTGTTATCCCGATCTTCCTGTATGGTAATCTATTGGTTAGATATGTTGCCCACTCCATGGCCTCGGCCCAATACCTTTCTCCTAGTCCTGCATCTATTATCATACATATCGCCATCTCGGTTAGTGTGCGGTTCTTGTGTTTTGTCACACCCTTTTGTTTAGAATGGTATGCCACAGAGGTCTGGTGCATGATCCCTCTCTCGCTATCTGTCATTTCGATTTTACGATTGTCACCTTGTTGAACCTAGTGTATTCATTAGTAAATTTGAGTACGGACCAATTTCCTCCGAACGATCTCACTCACATTGGTTTACACAAGTCCGAGTGTGCTAAGTTGTTCACGTGCTTCCGAACTGATTTCACTCTCTGGGAAGGTGGTCCTTGTCAGTTTTCCTTTTATTCAGCAATCACACGCCTTTTCGACTCTGTCAGTTCTCTTTACATCTATTCCTGTAATTAAGGTTTTAGTTATTATTTTCTTTATAATCTGGTAACTGCGATGGCCTAGTCGTCGATGCCATTCTTCTAGCCTTCCACTATTGGATGTGTATCTCGCTTCTTCGCTGTATGGTCTTAACTCTTGGAAGAAAAAAATTCTCTTTCACCATGTGTGACATGGCTCTCAAGTCCACGCACCAGCTATTGTCGGTCCTTGCTTCTCCATAGTCATTTGCATAGTCGATTGGCCTTGTCGTTTTTCTCTGGCTTTCTTTTGTTGGGCCAGCACTCCTTCGTAAGATGTCTGACTATTACAAATAAAGCATGTCCTGGTTTCTCTTTGGTATTGGTTTGCAGGCCTAGTTTCTTCTCATCTATTGTCTTCCATCTGATTCTTCCTCCTGCCTCTATCACTGTTTTTCGTTGTCTTTCCGTGACAGCATTTTCTTGGCTGTTGTCTCGTTCTCCGATCCATCACTTATTTGTTTTTGCATTTTCCTCGCCTCGATCTTTAATTTTACTTGATTTGTCTAACTTCTTCTGATTCTTCTTGGCCAACTATGGTGAGATCTCATCATCTCTCTATTAATTCTCTTCTTTTTTCTCTCAGCTTTTTCTTTTATTTTAATTAGAAACTTGTTTGATGCCATTTTTGATAGGTCCTGTGTGAGCATCCCAACCACCCAGGAGTCGCAATCTCTTGGCAGACTTGCAACTAATGTGCTGATGATGGTCTTGTTGTCCACAGTGTCCCCCACATCTTCCAGCTGATCTACGATATTTAGCATCTTTTCGATGTGGTCACCCATGTTTCCTATCTTGTACCGCATCCTGTATAGCTTGGCTTTCCGCAGTATCACTCCCATCAATGAAGTCTGTCCATAGTTTTTTGTTTAGGATTTCCCACATTTCATTTGCCAATTTTTTTCTTTTAATCAGTTTTACTAACCTGTCTTCCACATTCATCATGATATGATACTCTGCTTGGTCATTCGCTTCATCCCATTTCAAATCTGCTACTTTGGGTTTTGATGCTGTCACTGTTCTCCATAATTTTTCTTTTCTGAATATCATTTTTATTTTCTCACACCATGTAGAATAGTTCTGTTTATTTAGCGAAGTGACTCCATACTTAGTGCTTTTCCCCTTTTCTGCCATCTCTGCTTTTCCCTTGTTAGCCCGTGGTTTCTTTGTCACAGTTAGGCCTTACCGTGTGTCTACCTTTTTGATGTAAATATCAGCTTGTTCAATCTACTATTCTTCTCTGAAGCACACTGGTCCCATAACCTGTTGAAATTATCCACAACCGATTTCTTTTACTAACTAATACTTTTATTTCCCATCCAACAACTTATCCACAGTAGGATTTACATAAACACACGGACTACATGCACACAGCTTGTATTCAAACTGTGTGCTTAGTAACTATTTTCAGACAAAAAACATTGATTCAGGGACTATGGTTGGTTCTTCTGAGTAAAACATTCTGAAAACTACCAAACTCAGTTACCATTTCTGCAAAAAATTTGTTTTGCCATGTCTTTGAAGGAAGTTAGATTCTTGGGTGATCTTTGTAAGGTGAGAAATGCAATGCAAATAAGAAATTTTAAATTTTACCTTACATTGATGGAGGTGACAAGAGGTATGCTGTTATTCGTAAGAATTTTTTACAAATAAACTTAATACATGTTGTAATTTATCAAATTATTTTATAAGAATTTATATTTAATATTACAAATTTTTAGATAAAATGCCTAGATGTCACCCCTTAAATTGAGAAGAAAATGTATGGCTGTAACATTAAAGGAACTTTCTCTGATCTTATGAGGGAAATCAATAAGGCCTACATTGTAAAATCTGCATTAGAAAATCGAGATGAAAATAATATATTTAAAGTTATTTTCAATATGTTACAATGTTAATTTTATGTAAATATTGTACTGTATTTACAGATTTCCTAATACATAATAATATACTAATATTAATACTTCTTATCACATTTTTATAAAAAACAATTCAGAATGTGTGATATGTTGTTTATTAAACAGAATCTACAGTATACATTCCATTGCAATGATGCCAAGTACCCACAAGTCATTGAAATTTAGAAAAAAAATGGTTATTTAAATAGGTTATTATTTTTCAGTAAATTTACAACCTAAAGAACTTCTTGTTATATTTCCGCAAGAAGATCGTACCCTGGCAGCACATGCGCATTTTGACGAAAATTAGCGCACTTTAACAGGAACGCAAATTTTTGCGAGAGGTGGTTTCACTTTCACGATTTATTTTCAGTTATTTTTAACATTGACTTGCATTGATCAATGCTCACAAATGTGAACTAAATGGACTCCTAAGAAGGTGGCAATTTTCAAAGTTTCCAACCCTGTGATTGGTTGGTTTCTAATTAATTAGTCCATTCTACACAATATTTCTAGCTTTTTACACAGATGCAAATCGACCCCCGCAGATGGCTGTAGTGACAAATCTTTTGGTGGTTTGCGTTGGTTTTTGAAACTTTGCGGAATTGGTTGGTTGGTTTGTTGATTTTAAACGTTTGCTTATTTCTGTACGCGAGGGCTAAACACCAACACCAGGGGATGTGTCAGCGTCACCTGCCTGGGAATTTTGCCTACGAATAGGAACTTCCGCCCACACAAGAAGGATCTCTAACGTGCAGAGAGCAAACGGGATCTACACGGCCCCTTGGTTTGAACTCTTATCTGAAGGAGTCGCCACTTAGAAAATTGTGCACATCCTCAAAATTCTCAGACCTCAACTAGGGAGTAAACCCTGCTAGTTAGGATTGACAGACAAGAGCATAACCCACTCGACCATTGGCGCCGGTTTTGCGGAATTCTAGACCCGTTTTGAACAAGGTCAAACATTTCTGCATCCTCATTGGCCAACAATTGTGAACTGCTTCGAAAGCCTCCGATGATCTGCGGAGCTTGACAGATAGCAGTAAGAAACTTCATCTTCACCCCAGCTGATACATACCACGACATCAGATCGCTGGCTTTGTTTTCACAATTAAAAATATTTAAACACTCGACCAGGGATAGAACCTGAATCCTAAGGGATGAGCGACTAGCACGTTTAATCATTAGACATTGGTCCTAATCAATTGTGATTTTCTAGTGCTGAGTGTGAAGGTTAATAAATAAGTCTAATTGTTAACTAAGCTGTTGAGCAATTGCAATGCAACCAGAGTAGCCACGTTTTTAAATTTTGAGCAAGCTGCCATAACACTCGTATGATTGGTCAATAGCCTCAACCAATGATCGCTGAGATTTTCGTCCAGGTGACGTTTATAGCAGAAAAAAGCGATGGTGTTATTTTAAAAACGTCCCCCCACTCAAAACATCATCCAGATGTAAATTTTGGGAACAATTTCACGATACATATTTTTGAGCCAATCACAATGCGAGAATGGCTCAATTGGTGAGCATTTGTGGTAATTTGCGACCTAGAAGGTCAAATGTTGAGCACCCTAAATATATGATGACACCATTTTTTTGAAATGCTGCAATTCCATCTTGCAAAAATGCAACATAATACATGTACATACTGCAGATGCAGCACATGCAGCTGAAAAAGTAACCATATTTCTGAAACATACTTTTATGCACATGATCAGTAGGTTGAATTATGCGAGACATTTTTTGTACGAGTATTGGCAATAATTCCTTTTTTTACAAACTACTACTTAATGCTGAATCTCTTGAATTCCTTTTGACATACTTGAAAAGACGAAAGACTGCATCTGGAGTGATGCCTGGTATTCTGCTGGCGGCTCCAATCTAGATAGATCGAGTTAATACTTTTAGCTGTAGCAAAGTCTTACAGTATATGTATACATGTATGGTGCTTTTTTCTAAAAAAATCATTTTAAAATAGCCAGAAACAAAATTTACATTATGCAAACTTGTTCAGACCCTATTCACTTACTGTTTGTGGTCGTGCTGCCATTAGCTTCTCTTGCACTTCATGTGACAAATTCAACTGCAAACTGATAAAAAATCAACAATTTAAATTTTTCCTCTTAAAGACTTTACCAAACTTAAAAAGTAAGAAAAGATAGTTATTTGCCTTTTATAATCGAGATCCAGTGGCAGTTGAAGTGCCTCGTCCTTCTGGATATTCTTGATTTCCTCCATCTGCTCCATTACAGCATGTTCATAGCTGGCTATAAAAAGCAATACATCAATAATATACAGTATAAGCTACAGAAATGATCACATTAAGGCAACTCCCTTCTCAGAAATATAATAATGGAATGATAGTATCTTATCATCATCAACCATTGATGTCCAAGGTCTGGACCAATGAAGTACTACCAGAGAAGGATGGCAGGAGATTCAAATAAATAATGCAAGTGAATAGTTAACAATTTGCTGAAATCTTAACTCAAATTGAATAACACATGACAACATGTTAATTTTAGTATACAGGGTGTCAACAAAAGTTCTGTACCACTGTACTATCGCAGTAATGGCATTTTAATAGGCTGAATATCATTATGTATACTCATATAGAAAATCTAGGTTATGCTTCACGATGGTTACATTTGTAACGGCCCTGGAGTTCATTTTCAGGGGTTTCAAGGGGCTACCTCCGCCCCTGATATATTTCGAGAAAGAACGTCAAATGCAAAGTTGCATAGCAGTCAATAATTTGTAGAATTCAATCGTGTTCCGAAACAGTTTATACATGTACACCTCTTAAAACCTGTCATCTTGAAATAAAACAAAAGTGAGGCATTTTCAAATAAGGAATGATACTTGTTTAATTACTGTACAATCAGTTGGAGATAAATGTACACTGTACACACTTGCCCATAACATAGGTTTGTACATGTACATGAACATGTATTTGCAAGTAAACTTCAAGATTTTTTGGAATGGCTTTCCTCAGTAGCTATGCAATCCTGAAATCGACCCAAAAGATTTCTGTGCACCTTCTATGACACTTCAACATCAAGGTTTGTAAATGCTGCTAATTGTTGTTTCTGTGCATGTAATTTCGGGTTGGCAGCAGCCACGTGAAATATGCGCAGTTACAAGGTGCTGTAACACCGCGAGCGTATTGTTTTAGGTGTTTACCTGAATATTTCACGTGGGGCACATAGTGTTTTATTAAATCATACATTTAATAATGTGCTAGCATTGTGGCATTAATGTAGGGAAGGGCAGGACAATTGTATGGCGTGTGTATGTAAAGCTAAACTGGTTTCACTGGTCTGCCCTCCCAAAAACGTATTTTCGCAGTTTGCGCATGTTTCCATGTATTGAATATTCAAACAGCGCGCCAAGCTGTGAAGTGTGGATTTTTGTGGCTATGGCGCTTCAACCAGCTACATCTTGAAGTTTGCCAGAAGTGGCAGGTAACCAAGTTGTCGGTAGAAGCGCTATAGCATAAGTTTGAATTGCCCAAACAACCACCAGGTTCCCGCCGTTTTTGCAGGGTGTCTGTGGACCCCAAATTTGTGTGGCTGGACGTCATTCTCGTTCTGTTCTTTCCTGGTGCATGTGTGCACGTTTTTCTTGTCACAAAAGTGTTTGTGAGTCTGACTGCAAGTGTTCTTGCAGGACAGAACTTT
>JAQGBX010003706.1:0-16722 GCA_034698745.1 Megaphyllum sjaelandicum | reverse complement strand
CCAACCAGCGGGCAAACAATTGGTAATTTAAATGCATTACCAATTGTTTGCCGCTGGTTGGCGCTAGTGGTAAAAAAAATTAACTTTCTTACTTCTTAGTTTCACCGTGCACTTACCCTATGAACGCATTGCTAAACATAATATTGCTAGAAATTTACTGTTAAATAAAATGTATTGACTATATGGATTTATTAAGGAAATATTATTTTTGAAAATAATGTATTTTCTGTTACTGGATTTAGCTTATACTTAAGTTATTTTGAAATATGCTGCATCGATGTGCATTGTTTAATTAATCGTAAAGTGGAAATTAAAATAGTTAATAAGTGAATTTCATAGTTACTAACGTAATAAAGCAATTGAAAATACAAGCAATTTAACATACAACAGAAGTACGTTAGTATATAATTTTAAGCTGATTTAAGTATTAGTATACTTTTAATGTATTATTAATATTCGTTAGGCACTTCAATTATTATTTTCTCTTGGATTAATTTTTAAGTAAATCATCAGTTATGAATTTTTATATGAAAGGTGACGGCCACTTATTAAGCAAATTAAAATTTAATTTAATTGGTATTTGATGCGTTTTTCTATGAAATCGCTATTATACCGATATAAGTATTTAGCATCACCTTAAATTGAATCATCTTCAAGTTTGCTTACCATCCTATTGGAACTTACATGGTTTATAAAAATTCCAATAAATTGTTTTCATTCTGGAAACCCTTCTAGTAAAAATAAAGGAACAAATGTTGTGCCTGCTGTATACAGAGATGTTTCAGAATATGGGGCAAACAAAATCCTTAGACTAACACTCCTCAAATTGAATTAACCTGTAATAATATAATAACGAAAAAAATGTGATAACGCAAATAATCTCTAAACTATTTCCTTTAAATTATTTATGCATCTCTATACATTTGTCATTTTATGTAACATTAATGCAATCGTTACTCTAACTCTAATAAACTGTGACAACGTTTATAAATTCTTTGACACACATCTTCTGCGATTCGTCACTTTTATTATAGATTGAGACAGCTTTTTTACAGTAATAAATACATTAATTTTATAACTTCGAATTTGACACTAATTCACGCGAATCAAAGGCCTTGCATAATGCGAAGATAGTTACATCATCGATAAGTTCAACATTTGCACATTTTCTATAGAGAACAAGGCATGGAAATATTGGGAGTTTACAACAGGGTAGTGGGTACGTAAACAGTTGGGAAATGGAAAAGTCATAGGTGCAAAAGAATAGCAATAATTGGATTGAAGGGGTGATAATTTTTCATGGAATCCTGCCCCCCCTAATCCTTAGATTGAGTACTATAAATATACAGTAAATGGACTGTACATAGGGTATAAAAGTATTGTTTCATCTTGAAGTGTCATACAGTACATATAATTGAACCACAATTTACTATTTTCAGAAAAAATTGCAAAAAAAAATTGACAGTACAATATCTAATTTCTTTATTCAAACAGCATAGCGAGGGAGTATACACTAAAAAGAGATTTTGAGCCAACTATTGGGCCAGATAAAGCAGACTATCCACGAAATATTTTCGAGATTAAAATAAAATTTCGCAAGGATATATTGCTAAGGCAGCCTACATTCATTTATTCTGGACGAATTCTTCTCATTCCATTGATAATTATTACAGATCATTTAGTCTCACATATAATATACTATTTAAAATAGTAGAATGTTACCCTATGCAAATTATTAGTATCCTATATATAAGGACACTTCTCGAGCACAACATCAGTGTTTAGTGAACGCCAGATGTCTTTATTAGCACCTCAACCATTCGATATATGTAATAAAGATAACACAACAGCAGCAGGCAAGTAAACACTGCATTTAGCTTATTATCCTAAAGTTGCATGAACATAATTTGAAATGAGCTCACAGTAGATAAATAAATAAATAACATTGGTTCTATAAATCAGTTGAGTTGAATTACATATATGTGCAAATATTTTCCCACTGTCTTAATACGCGAACGTGTGGATAATGGGTCTTCCCATTTTGGGTCCATCTCGTTTCTTTGTCGCCTGAAAAAAAAAAGGAAATGCGATAGTTCACACAGTTTTAGCCGCAAAGATATTGAAATCTTTTAGCACAGTAACTGACAAAGGAGTATTCCCCTGAAGCTGGGAAGCTCTCCCCCCCCCCTACCTCGTAACATTTATTTGCTGGCTGTAGGGTACAGGGTACTGAGTTGAATTGAATGATTTGAATCCAATTGAACAATTGTGCAGTTTCCATAGTTGTACACTGTACAGTATATGGTAGATCTTAAAACCCAAAGTTTCACAGCAAACAAAGTGACCATGCATGGTGCGCTAAGCGATAGTCATGGTCATCGGCCAATATCTTTGTTCATTAGTATAATGTTGATGATGGATTCGAACATTGTGCATATTCTACTAATTTGAAAAGTTGATTTGTAAAGGTGTTTGTTTTCTGTAAGAGGAGACACGTGTACTGTGTTTGACCACGAATTTCAAACAGGCATTTCAAATGGAATACATTTTTATGCCATTCTATAAAATACGAAGAATTTTAATAAGAATTTTTACTTTGGCGGCATGACATATTTATCGGCATTTTCTTATCCCAGTATCACGTTTACGTTTGGATTAATATTACCAGGTTAAATTGTCTAGTATTTTTTCGGTGCGTTTACTGTGTTGTGTGATGGCCATTTCGATGGAAACCAAAAACAATTTAAAGACAAACAGAAAATAACATTAAAAACAAACACCTAGAAACGAGAAAACGTCTGGATGTCACCTCAAAGTTTAGTCATTGAAATTTGTAGCAAAGCTGAGGAGCTGAGTAGGCTTTAGTGCCAACTTTCTGTAATAACTGTCCAGTGTCTAAATTTTCAGCATAGAATAGTTTGCGTTTAGAGATATTGAAGTAAGAATGAAGTGTTGCAAATGCTGCAGTTCTACTTGCTCTGTGGTTAGTATAATTACGAGCATCATCATCTGTTGCATCGCAGCTCTTATCAAGATGATTATGCCTGGCATTCTGGAAGATGCGATCTTAGGGGTAAGACTAAAATCAATCAGATTCTCTGCACTGACAGTCGGCAGAAATACCTTCTTTTACATACATGTATCAATTAAAACATTGATATCATTATACAGTAAAACCTGTTAAGAGTGATCACCAAAAAAATGCAATGTTGGACACTGTACACAGGTGGTCTCTATACAAAGAATGCCTGAATTAAATTTAAATAAACATGCACACTGTATTTGATCATAGAGACTACATAATACATGTAGTAAAAAACAAAACCAAAAAAATACAGAATCATCATGTCCATGTGTATTGCATACAGTATATTTATTCCCTTATTACACATTTGTTTTTAAAGAAAAAATTATCAAGTTTTCCTCGTTTTAAATGCTTTTTGCTTCTTACATCATGTTCTCATTAATTTTTTCGATCTGAATTACATGATTGGCTGAATTATTTAAAAAACACTAGCAGGATTTAAGGTGACTCATCCGTTATCTGGTCACTATATAAGGTACATTGGCAATGTGAAACATGCCAAAAAGAACACACACCGGTCACTGCACACAATAGACAGGTGGTCACTTTACGGAGAATTTTTATGTAGTAAATGCCCACTAGAAAAAACACACTAAAAAGTGGTCAACATTAACAGGTGGTCACCAGGTTTTACAGTTCATTTATTTCCGTAGTTTCACTGGAATATCAGAGCTATACTACATATTTTATGTACTTAATTCAATGCGCTTCATTTTCTTGATCATTACGTGTTGAAGCACGTTCAACTCGTTTCATGATCCATTTCTGAAAAAATCCTCCCATCAATCAGCACTGCAATTTTTGCAAAGTGTTGATAAAAGTTTGCTTTTTCACGAGAAAATCTTAAAGGGCTGATATGACGGTGATTTTAATTGAAATTCAAAAATACGAAATGTAGAAATGCAAATTAGGTCCAGCAGCCTTTCACACCCACATGGCCTATTCTTCCATCCATCACTTTAAAACCTCTTTAATTTTAAGATGGTTCCATTTGTTCTCGAATAAAGATCACATGTTTTAATACAATATTACACTAAATTTAATCCTTATTATAAAAGGCTGGTGCAACAGGACATTAATGAAGTAAAAAAAATTAAATTTATACATGTACTTTTATTCTTATTCATGCCTTATCAACACTTTTTTTTCAGAAACCCGTCATTTTTTTCAATATCAATTTTTAAATCAATAATGCTATTTCTATTTCTTGTTTCTTAGAACATTTAGTGAGCTAGAACAAAAAAAAACGGCCGAGGTCCGTTGGTTTATTTAACGATTCAATGAAAAGATCACGTGGTGTAGCCCCATACGTAATTTTTCATAAGGTCCATTGCCCAATTTAAAATGGCACCATTTAAACCCCAATCAGTCATAACCGAATCGTACAGTAAACTGTTTTCTTCAAATATTGCTTTTCTAAAATTGATAGTTTTCAAATAACAATATCAACATTTATTATTTCAGAGATTTGTATTGTCCGAAGATTCTCCATTCTACGAGATGTGGAAAAGTCCACCAATATCTATACATGCTAATTTTTACGTGTTCAACTACACCAATGGCCAGGATTTTTTCCCGACATGGCCGCGTCAAGCAAAACCAAAAGTTCAACAACTTGGTCCATACGTATTCAGGTAACTAGACAACATTAAAAGGCAAGACATGAATTACCACTACCAATATTTTGGTAACAGGGTGAGTTTTAAGTCAGGGTATCTCGAATACCATCAAAATGTCAGTATCTTGGAAGTTGGAAGAATCTAATTATACAGTTGAAGACAAAGTAAATATGTGAGGATTCCAATAAATCCATCACGTTCTTGGTTCGTGCGATGGTTTGGTTCGCGATGGTTGGCTTGCCTTAAAGATAGGGCAAAACGATCAATTAGAAAGTTGTAGGGCGTCACAAAATTAGTTAAATGGCTCTATTTGCAGCATTTAATTATCGATCGCCACATTTGGTTTCTGGTATGTTTGTAACCTTGCATAACACGAATATATACATTGCAGAAAATCTCGATTATGGAACGAAACTGCGCTGATTTACCCTTAGACATAGTACAATAAATATCGTTAAGGTAAGTTGTCATGGAGTTGTTCCTGAATTGTTGCTGAAGTTGTTAAAACAATAAGAAACAAAGAATTGTTCTTTCCGGATTCAAGCTTTTCAGCAATGTATTCTTTGTGTTATGCAAAGTTGCAAACATAAAAGAATCCTAAATGCCATTTGTTATTGTGTCGATCAATAATTGAATAGTTCAAATGGAACCACTGAACTAATTTTACGACGCCCTACAACTTTCTAATTGACCTTTTTGTCCTATCTCTGACTTTTAAGATTTTAAATCTCACGAACTAAGAACTTGATAAGTGATAGGTTTACTGAAATCATCACATATAACGCTCTCTTTATCTGTGTAATATTCGAAATATCCCGTCTTAAAACTCACCCAATTGATAGTGATTAATCACATCTCGCCTTTTAATTCTCAACACTAACATATATCTTGATAATGGAGAACAAGTAATTAACAGCATGACAAAAGGCCTAATTTAAATGCAATTAACCTGGAAATAACAGTAATTTGTGGAATTCACCTTTTGTTTAATAAAAACCAGTATTCATGAATTTAAAAGACATTGTTCTTCGTGATAGTATCACGATGCACAGGGAAAATATCACCTTCTTTGACAATGGAGAGGTTGAATACAAGGTGGTTCCTAAATTTGAATTTGTTCCTGAGATATCCAATGGTTCTGTGGATGATGTTATCACTATGCCCAACATCATATTGAGAGTAAGTATTTCTGAAACCTTTATTAAATATGAAAATTGAAAAGGATCTAACGATTAAATAAACTAATACTAACAAGCACAACATTCCAGACTGCTGTTCAACATCCAATGGCAAAATCAATTGCTGGGTTTTTCCTAAAAGACACGTTAATTCAAATGGGTTATACCTTTAACCCGTTCATTAATCACACGATTGGCGAACTGCTCGTTGATGGCTTCTTTGAACCAATAGTTGCATACGTTCAAAGCATGGGTGTGGGCGATTTGGGTCCCGCAATGAAGGATGGTTTAATATGCTTGAAGGTATATACAATATACATGTAGTTGAGTTTTGACTTAAAGAATTGGTGTCATGCTACGCAAATTGTAACTAACTTTCAATTACAGTATGAGATAACTAAATTGTATGACAGCTATAAGTTGTGTTTGCAGGTTTGCAGAGTTTCTCATTATTCTTTGCATACTCGTGTACTTTTGGCAATTTCAGGATTTCCTTTTTCAAAGCAACATGATTCGTATAAAAACTGGATCGACCGGATACAAGGACTTTGGGCAGGTTGTGTCATTTAAGAATAAAACGTAAGAGATTTCTAATGATCGAATTCAATGAAAGTAATCGGCGGACAATAATTGGCATGACAATGTCATTATTTTATTTTTTTTTATGTGTAGATCTCTGTCCGACTGGCCAAAAGGATCGAAGTGCAACGAAGTTAGAGGATCAGGTGATGCCATCGCATCGACGTTTTCTCATTCAAATATTTTCATTTTCACAGTAGGCCTACTCCATGCATAACAGTTCCACCAATTTCCATTTCAGAAATTGGAGTATTTCGTCCAAAACTGTCCATAGATGAGAGATTTTACCTATTTATTGGCGAGTTGTGCAGGTAATTTTACCTATTCAATAATGAAATATCTTCTATACGCTTATAACTCGATGTGTCAAACAACTCATGCTTTTGCTTTTAAAAAGAGACCAACATCACTTCACATAGGCCTACATGAATACTGTAAATCCTCTAAAAATTCTTGAGATATTTTTATAACTTTATAAGTTTTATAATATTTTCAGTTATTTTTAATATATTACTGAGACAATAACGTGATCGTAGTCTCTTATTTTGAATCAGGATCTTGGGACAATTACTTGAGGAGTTTAATACACTTCTCTACATTGAATGCCTGAGGCTCAAAAATTTCTTGTAACATTTTATTACGCTTGTTTCTTCATACTGTAAATGTATTCATATGCATGAAATCCCTACAAAAAAAAAACTTGCCCAATTGCATAAATTGCGATACAAGTACTCGACAAAGACAAACGAAATTTTCATTTACCAAGCTTGCAATGCATTTTTAATTTATTTCAAGATTGTCATTATATCTGGCTGTGGCTATATTCATTTCATGATGAACTTCATTTTCGTACATTTCAAGGGCGATTTTCTTCCGGTTTGAGAAAAAAGTTGAGCACTTCGGCATAAAGGCGAATCGCTTCATTCTTGACTCTGATGTAATGTCTAACACCAATCCGGAGTACGAATGCTTCTGCAAGTCTAAAGACAACAAGTGTTGGGGAACCGGTGTTTTCAATATCGGCCAATGCAATTCCGGTAAAGTTTGCCTTCATCACTAGGGTGCTCATAAACAGTTTTTTTCGGAATTTAAAGAGCGGTGGACAATGCTTTTTATGAAATTGTTAAAACAATTAAGTTTCCATTAGTCAACTGAGTTGAGCTTGTCAAAAGTGAATACGTACAAAGTCTTCAGTTCAATTCATTATAATAAGCACATATAATGCCATGTTGTTAGCAGGTTTACTTTTGACATGTCTTATATGTTGTATTGGCTAGTATTTTAATGAAATCGGTAAAAATTCATCATTCTTTTGCCAGTTTTTTTTCCCACTTACTCCTATATAAACGATCAACGCTCGTAATTTGACTCTAAGAAGGACTCTTAAGTCCATGGCGACAATTTTGAGCGCTCCCATCATTTGTAGGGTTAGTTTTTGTTCAGTTCATTCAACTGAACAGGGAGTAGAACTGAATGCTGTAAAAACAGGCCTGCATAAGTAGAAAAGATTTCACTACATTCATTCATCAACTATTGTCTAAATTTTTAGCAATTATTAAACCAAATAACTAATAAGTTTAGGTGCAACTTAATAAAAAAAAGCCTGTGTTCACCACAATTATTTGATTCGATGATTTATTATCAGTTGTCCATTCTCCATGGGAATTACAGGGATATTGGTTTTTAGGCATAACATGTTTTTATTCAATTAATGAAGATTAATAACAAGGAATTGTGAATTTCAAACTTTTTTAAATTTTCCACACGTCAATTTTAAATTCAATTTTTTAAATTCCAATGACTTGTCTTTAATTTGAATGTAATGTATGGAAAATTTATGAATGTGAAATTAATATTTTCAGTTATTTACCCGCGTTTTTTGTAGGCAAAAGTATTGCAAATATTAAATTTAATGCCTAAAACTATCTTCACAAAATTCCCATAGACAACGGATCACTGACAAACCGTCTTAACAAACATTACACAAATTCAGTAATGATTTCATCTTCATATACTTATACTGTTTATAGATGTTCCGATTTTGTTATCTTTGCCCCACCTTCTTAACACGGAATATCGCATCAAAAATGCCATTGATGGGCTGCAGCCTGATCCTGAGAAACACCAATTCTTTATGGACTTGGAAACGGTAAGCAATCGGTAATTCGCACATACATGCACTACAATTGTACTGTCGATTTTTAATCTGACCATTTAAACGCATTTTTTGCAGTTGACTAGCTTACCAATAAGAGGAACATTTGGCCTGCAAGTAAATCTTGCGTTAGAACCTACACCAAATATTAGGTATCTAACATAGATAATTTAATGAGATTGGTAAAGACTTAAAGACTAAAAAAAAAACAGTTATTGAAAAAAATATGTTATTATTGTCACACACACACACACATACACACAAAACTAAAAAACGTTTTTACGAAATGTTTTTTTTCGTATTTTCGAAAATAGTAACTTTTATCGTAAAATAATAACGTGTTTTCGGATAGAAAATGTTAGAAAAACGTTAGAAAATTGATGTTTTTTCTAAAAATAATGTCGCTTTGTCCAAAGACTTGTCTTTTTTTTAAATGTACAGTATATTTCCTTTAAAAATGTGTGCAAAATTAAGAAAAAAAATATGTAAATGCATTTTTAAATTTGAGCTAAAATGTTGTTTTACACCTACGTAATTTACATGTACAATGCATGTACAAGTACAATCATGCTATTTCCTTGAGTTTTTCTTGTACTTGCATTTAACGGATTATCTTGGAAGCACCACAGCCAATACCGGATAAGTGAAAAGTCTCTTAGTCACGTATTTACTGTCAGTTTGTCACTAAACAATGATTAAAACGAACATAATCAATAGGAACTAGCAATCGACGAATTCCTTAATGGGAATGGCGTTAAAATGCCGAAGTGTGTAATTTACAGTCTCCTTGATATATGTGTGAGATTTACAAAGAATCACAGCGCAAACATTTTCTTTTACTTACTGACATGACATTGTTAGGAAATCGGAAAAAAAATTGATCGAAGTGGTCAACCCCGCGGAGGAAATTTTTTCTCTCTCCACGTCTTACCAACTTGGAAGATAAAAAATCCAAACCATTTGGGGAAATTCCCTGTTCCCAGAAGAAGAAAAAACACATTGAAAAGAATACACTGTATAAGGAAATTAAGCTCAAAAAAGAAGGGATGGCAATTTTAGTCTGTAACTCAGTGATAATGGTCGCGATATGTTTCAGAAAACATTGCTTTCTTAAATGGAAGGTGTATGAAGACGCGAGTTGACTGTGGTGCCACATACGACTGAGAATCTATTATGTAGATTGAAATGCATGCTTTTCACTTATCTTGGTATAATCAAATACAAGAGGTTCACCTGGGGCCTGAACAATTTTCCCTTATTCTATTTCATTTAATACACTTTATCATTAATGTTGATGAGATTAATGTTTAGAATGCCAGCATCAGTTATGATGAAGAGATTTTCAATGAGATTTCTCATGTTCTTTTTTAACAAGCAATAGGCCATATTTAAAACCTATTTACATAGTTTAATTGTAGTAGTCTTTTAAAATCTTATTTCTTATTTTTTAAATTGAAACAAGAATAGGTGCAAATTTACAAGACTGTTTTTGTGTCACTTCTTTCGTCTTATAACTTTGATTCTAATACAAAATGACCTGTTTACTTTATTAAAGGGAAGCAAACAATGTTCCACCAATAATTTTGCCAATTATGTTCTTAAGTAACGTAAGTTTTGCCCTATTCTTCACATTGCCTGTCTAAAGCCGTCATGAGTACCTGACCGACATTTTCAATTAAATATTTTCCAGTCTATGGAACTCAATGAGACGATTTCAGCAATGTTTAAAGCTTTGATCGTTGACTTGCCACTGGTAATTACTGATACGATTCCAATGGTATTTTGGGGCCTAGGATACGTCATTGGTTTATTGGGAATTATGTGTTCCGTCTACTTAATGTTCAAGGTAAGGACCATATTTTATTTAAAATGAGTTAAGAGAAAAAGTCATCTATACTAAGTTACTTTTATCCATTGTTTCATTTTTCAAACTATAGTTTTATTGACCACTCTATAGAGCTTAATTAATACTTTTTAGACACAATTTTAAATTCACATTTGATCCTTTAATCCAACGTAAAAACTACGTGCACAGTATGCTGCGTGCCTGCGAATCGACCTTGGCATGTTTTTGAGCAAAATTTGGAATTTCATGAAATGGTGCAAGATTGATAAAACATGAATGCAGAATATACTCTATACTGTTGAAATTATTAATAGAGTCAATGCTAACCGTCTTTTGGTCTTTTTTTGATCAAAGCAGATGATCAAAATATGATCATGACATGTATCAATTCAAGAGGGTAATTAACATCTATCTGTGGGAATTTTTGGACTATAGTTTTGGGAATAAAATTAAATATTTTCTATAAAACATTTTGTCGATAGATAACGAAGGTAAATACATGTAACTATAACAAATGTGAATGTCCCATTCACAAGCTTCTACGCATTAATTTTTACATTGATAAAATCATTAATTGGAATTTAAATTGAGATTTGAATGATGCAGCTTCTAAACTGATCCATTAACGAAGGATGTTTAATTTTATTTTTAGGGGAAAAAGTCATCCGTTCAACCTATCCATGAAAAAATTTTCGTCAAGAAGTTTGAACATTGAAATTGGCCAAAGAGGCGAGAAGTCACGAAATCGAGCACTTCAAACTTGAAGTTTTACTTCCACGTGTTAATACACATTTATTTATGGCAACGAAGTATACTGTGTTAAATCATAGACACATATTGTATAAAACTATGTTAGTGGAATGTTAATGTGAGAAACGTTGTTCCTTGAAGCACACGAGATTATATGTAGATATTGACGTGATATTAAATGAGAACATCTCACTTACTGAACTATGTTACCAATATTATTGTATCGTTGCAAACTCACTATTATGGAATTAAATAAAGCATCATCTGAAATTTCCCCTATAAATATGCAATCTTGACTGATGTCAATTAATAGCAATAATATAATACTGCAAAACAATTCTCCACCATGTCTATGACAATTCCAAGGTCCACTTTTGTTTAGCGTCCAGCCTGATGAAAAAATCAACTGATTGTTAAATTTAACATAAACCATGTTGGATCTCGTTCGTTGACGTTTAAAAAATACATTTTTTCTTTTAATTCTAACATAAAACAATTTTGGATCACGATCGTTAAGATAGATGATTTAAAGATTTTCCTATATTGTTTTAAAATTTATGGTTAATTGTTTCATTAGTTTAGTATTCTTTTTAAATGTCCAAATTAAACCAATAGTCTTGCAAAATCGGTTCAACCTTCCTGCTTCTCGAATCCAAGATGGCTTACAAAGAAGCTTACGCAATGAATCCTTGCATATAGCTAAAGTTTCCTTGGCACAGAAAAACAGGAAGTGAGAATCAATACTTCTAGATTTCATCTCTCAATAATTCGAAAAGTTGCAATAGCATTTGCTTATGCTTATACAGATTTGGCATTGATTTTTTTACCATTCATAAACCTCATTTGATACTCGATCAACGTTCGGGTAGAATAAATTAAATATCATAATAGTAATGTATAATGTACATTTAACTAAAATCCCTCGATATATTAAACTTACAATTAAACAGTTTCCATACTGTTGAAAATTGAATTTTGTTGACTTTGCCAATACCATTCAGGCAATCTTTGCCTTAGCTTAAACACTACATTGTATATAGTATATTTAGTTTTTAGAGAGAAAAAAGGAGTAATTCGGCGTCTTTCAAAGTTTGCAAATTTTGTAAATCTGAATCACAATTTGCTAATTAAATTCGCATAAAAATAAATTTAATAGCTTTATGAATCATCATAAACGTTTTAATCACACCAGTTCATATGCTAAGAGAAGCATTGCAGAGCATACTAAGATGTTCGGTTTTGAATACAATTTGTCATAGGGGAAAATCGAGACGCATGCTGATGTCAAACCTAAAATGAAAATGAAATCAGGCGTCGTGGGGAGGCACGAATGAAATGGTGACACCTTTTCAGCATTTTATGAAGGCATTTCCTCTCGGGCTGCATAAAATAACAAGCATTATATTCGCATTCAAGGTTCTATGAATGGGAGCTCAGTTTAATGATCAGCGCATTAAACCTTCCAGTTACAATTTTGTGTGTTCATCCGCGGATATTCTATCGGGAGCCATAAAACCGAATGGTAACAAGCCCACAAAACCTCTTTGTCCATAGTTACAACACAAACGTCACACCAGCTTTCAACCACTTAGCTCCCAGGTAACTGAGGAGGCAACTCTGGCGCGTGTGCACCAATTTCTTGAACAAACTTCAGCGATACGAGGAAAAAACACATCTATGGCCTTTAAGTTCGCCTTAGAATAGCACCCAACAAGGCCAGCTGAACATTTCCGAATAACTTGGAACAATTTTAAGTTTTCACAATGAAGTGCTGCGGTCCTACTTTTACTGTGGTAACTCTACTTGTGGCCTTTTTCATCCTGAGCGTTGGAATCTTTCTCGCGCTTTTTCTGCCAGGCTTCATTGAAGACGCAATCATGAAGGTAAGATTGAACATTAATGCATTGAGTAACTCTTAACAAATACCCTCATTGAAGTAATAATCCTCGTGATTCGTGAAAGTACTTGGTGGCTCTTGTGGCTGCTGGAAGTTTATCAAAACTGTGAGCTTGCAAATGTCGCCACTCTAGCTCACTGTGTTAACTTACAGAAATGGTCAAAATATTGTTATAAAATTATACAGGTAGATGCACCATTAGAAAAAAATGGAAAAACTGCATGTAATTAACAACTATACTTGAACTTAATTAAATGCGTGTCAATATCGCTATATTAAAGAAAGTTAGTTTATTTTTATACACTATGGTGATTCTTTGAATTATAAGTGGATTCTTTCATAGGATTAGAAAACCAAAATCCCCATGCTTTACAAATACATATCTAAAGATCTGAACAGTTATACACAGTATAACACAAATCCAAAGATCTGAAACAAATTATACTGCTTTCTTTTTAACAGAAATTGTAGGTTTTGTGAATTTTAAGAGGGTTTACCAATTATCCTTTCTCTATGGATACTGGTATACATTTTACTTTTGCATGTATTGATCTCTAGATGACACTTTCTGAATTTCAAGAGTGTTTTTAAATAATTCCAAATAAACGCATGACAAATTTACAAATCTGAAAATCACAAAGCCTATAGTTATTTCACTTTATAATAACATTGAAAATATTTAAGTTTATTCCTAAACTATCTTCGCCCTGTTTCCAATAATAACCATCTTAAGAAATTCGGTATACATGTACATTTGAGCGGATTAAAACTGTTTCTAGCATTTACAGCACAGTAGGCTATGCATATACATACTAATAAAAACGCCCAATGAAATTTATTAGAAAGTTTCAACGAAAGAGGAAATGCAATTGTATGAGAACGTTTATTTAGTTACAAGAAATGGTAATGTTCATTCATCAAATTTATTTGAACGGCCTAGGCAATGAAAAGCGTATTGACTAAAACGTCATATTTGCTAAAACTTTACACCAATGCATGACGGTCAAATCCTCAAATTGCCACGTTCAAGGTTCCCACAAGTAACTCATTGCACATAAGTGCTTAAAGATTTCCCTTGAGTCAGTATATTAAGAAATGAAAAAATTAGAAATGGCTATATCATGAGAAATGCAAGTATGAAATATATAACTAAGAAAGAGCAAATATTGATAATCCATTACGTAAAACAATTAAGAACCAAAAAAATGTCACACTCTTACAATTATTTTCATTTGGCAATAACTTGAGCAAATATTTTTATTAAGAAAACTTGGACAATTGAATTTGCGATAAATGTTATTACTTGTAAATATTGACCAAACATGTAGGGAAAAACTGGTAATTTAAAACCGTGACCAACGGACAACAACAATCAATACAACCTTGTAACTATACTGGCATAGAAGATTTCTGTACCTCTCAATTCGTAACAAAATAACTATAATCTCGCTACAATGTTTCGATGCTATTTTGTTATCGAATTTCTGATTTTAATCTTATTTAGTAAGAGTTTGAAACTAGAAAACCTAGGCACTCTATATGATAGCATTCGAGTAACAAATTCTAATTAGAAAATCAGTATGAAATTACAAACCCAAACAAATACCTCAGTTTGCATTCGCATAACCCCAAAATGAAACAGGGTAGTAATTTATTTTATAAAACTATACAGTTTCTCCTTTTTTTTGGTCGCCTGGAAACTGAACAACAAAAATGTTTGATTGAAAACAAAAAAATCTATACATGCATGAAAACATGGAAATTGCATGAAATTGGCTAATACTTGTAGGCTTTAATTCGAATTAAATAACCAAACGTCAAAATTTTCAATTAGCCACATTCTAAATTTCTATTACCTTGGCAACGTCAAACATTAACATTGAAATTATATCACAAAAGATTACAACACAGTACCAATTAACATTTGCTAATTATGATATCCCTTTTCAGTTTCTGAATGGGCTTTCAATTGCCTACATGTAGTTTCTCGCAGTTTGACACCTGATTTCTTTTCTGATCCAACCAGAAAAGGCATTCATATAACCAGTAGACAGAAGTAGTAGGTTACCATGCAGTAATTAACTCATCAGCAACATTCAGTTTCAATTTGATTCACTTTCACAGCAAAATTGAGAATTAGAAAATTTGCCCTAACTTGATGCCTGTTTGCATATTTTTCATCATTCTCCATTTACCCGTGTTTTCATCAAAAATAACTAACGCTTGAATTTACTTTAATTAATAAACTTCTTTGTCGCATTTAAAAATGATGGACGACAGTCGACAGGGTTGTGGACCGAAATGTCGCTTTGGACAGATCCTCCATTGTGAACTATTCAACTACACACGAGAAAAAAAAGTGACGTTTTCAAGATGGAGTCTACGACCATTTTTGTCGTTAATCGTTGCATTGTGAGGCGTTGTTTTCACAAATTTCCCAATGAATCAATTGAAGACAAAAATGGTCTTTGACGCCATCTTGAAAACGTCAAGTTTTCATAGGCTACATATAAATGTAGCCTACTTAGTTGTTCGGACTGACTTTTTCCGTTATGGCTTTTTTTTCTTTACATTATACAATAAATGTGATTTAATACGACGAAGTAGAGCTATCGTCCATTTCGATTTTGACAGCCTACAATTTTAAAGGATGAGGCAATCTCATTTGGTCATGAGAGACGGCCGTTTAAGTCCTTACAGTATACAGAGCGCGGCAAAAAGTGCGCCGAAAAGTTCACAAAACGCGTTGAAAAGTTAAAAAAAAAAAAACTTACGATTGCAGTCACCATGTATTTGGTCGCGTGTTGGGACGTTCAAATCACGTCCAGCTGGTCACCAACTTGGAGAACATTTTAGAGATAAGGTTGATTTTAGATTTACTTTAATTAACAAGATTCCAATTTACATTTAACTGATAATGAACATTAAATTATTAATAACTGATAAACTGAAGTGGTTGTAATGCAACTGCCGTTGTCCATTGTCTCTGTAGCGAGAGACAGAATCTGTGTTCGATTCGTCTCGACGAGAGAAATCCGTAAATCGTTGAAAAAACGAGTTTCAAGCACAGTCAAGCTGCTCATACACGAGGCGAATTATTTCTGGAAACATGGCACGTTCAAAAAGTGCTGTCTTTTAGATTTACTTACTGTATATGACCCTAACGCAAACACTGGTCTATTTACATGTAAATGCCATGCATTTGTGGAGAGTCGGACCAGAAAATGCGAAACGGAACAAAATTGTTTAAATATCACGCGGCGTGGAAAGCTAAATGGTATACTTGATATTCACGATGCGCGCATGCAAATGTTTAAAATAATTAACATAGGCTGGAAAATGTCTCGGGTCAAATTGGACTGAAAGTGGGAAAATATATGCTCAATTCACCAAGCAATTCAAGCTGACGTTTTAAATGGTTTAATTGCACAATGTCGAAAAAAATTGTGCACATAAATGCAAGACTTTGTGGCTAAATACATGCAGAAAACTTGGGAAATTCATTGTAGAAATTTTCATTTAACATGATTAATAACATGTGGCGACTCTCTGCGCACTTCGGCGCGCTTATTTAAATGCGCTAATTAACGGCGCTCTTACCTTTTGCTTTACC
>JAQGBX010003705.1:0-16724 GCA_034698745.1 Megaphyllum sjaelandicum | reverse complement strand
CTCCAGACCCCCTCCTCACCTGACGACCAAGACCGTCCCCGGATCCCCCTACTGAAACTCACTTAAATTTCCAACTTTGGAGGCACCTTTCAATTGTAAGTATTTTAAAATTACGATTATTACACAACATGAATACGTTGAATTTCCCTGACTTTTCCAGACATATTTCACATGGGGAATATTTTAAAATATTTCATATTTCAACCGTGTTTTTACAAACAATTTCCAACATATATAGAAACATCTTCCAAACATGTCCAATAAACAAGCCACCACCGGTATTCCAGCAGCACATGAACTCCTAAATTCTAACAGCGTGAGCAGCAAACTGATCCAAACCCTGCAAATAGACGAAATTCAGACGAAATTCTTCTTTCAAAACATTCTGCAGAACCAAGCTTTCGTCCCGTGTCTTCACTCCTCGGATACGTTTATCGAGGACGACATCTCTCAGCAATCTTCCCGAAGAAGGCTGAGCCGAACTGTCTCGCAACACCGGTTTCCAGCAATCGAAGGTGCAAATGCCATCATCTCGGGCACAGTCTTCTTCAGCACCCAGAATTATCCAAACCAGAGGACCAGAAGCGATGCCGGTCATGGCCGAGCCTTGCGTGACTGCGAAACTGGCGGCTCCGGCAGTTCGGCACCAGTCACCGAGGCAACCAGCGCTCCGGCAATGGACTGCATATCGGTACCTGCTCCGGCGGTGATGGCACCCAAAATGGCGCTAACAGCTCCTCCAGAGGCAGCTGATAAAACGATGACACTGCCACTGGTGGCTATTCCACTAGTCGCAGCCGCATTTACCAATCCCAAGACCACACCGGTCACAGCACCGGTTGTAGCGCCCGTCGCCAGAAAACTTTGGGCGAAGACGAATCCGGGTGTCGCAAGGACGGTGACTGCAGTTCCGGTTAGCCCAACCATTTTGAAAAAAAAAAGGGTACAGTATCTTGAAAATCAAAAGAAAGCAGCCAAACATCAACTAAGCAAATCACTACAGCATTCGTAACATTAAACCGGTTGAAAAAGAATCTTTGGGATGTTAAGGACCATGTAGCAAGATGACCAAAAAATGATTTCGGTAAGCTACGTGAGGACCAAGAACATCACAAATATGATGTTTCATAGATTTATAACAATACAGTAATTTCTTGACTCCTGATTTGAAAGAAAATACTGAAACTTTGCATAGAAGTAGACACTCAGAGCTGCTTTCATAGGCAAAAGATTTATAATATAAAACTCTTGGGAACACATCAATTGCCTAAGGATTCATGATCCTTGAAAACCGTTTTACGACTCCCCATGAGACCTGTTGTCTCCTTCATTAAATTTTGAACTTAAAACGTTTCCAGTAATATTTTTAATGAAAAAATAGGACGATTTGGAACTCTCTTACCGTGCATTACGACAAATTACGAATAAACCTTGACCAAATTCTGAGATTTTGGAAAACCACCGTAGTTATCAGAAACCTTCGAAAATCTCAGAACCTTCAAAAGTACTTGAAAAACTTAAGGTTCCAGTCACTGAAAAATAGGACGATTTGGAACTCTTTATCAAGTGCCAAAAGAACCGGGATTTACGAGTG
Organism: Megaphyllum sjaelandicum; assembly: GCA_034698745.1. Classification (NCBI taxonomy): domain Eukaryota; kingdom Metazoa; phylum Arthropoda; class Diplopoda; order Julida; family Julidae; genus Megaphyllum; species Megaphyllum sjaelandicum. The sequence goes on along the minus strand of JAQGBX010003705.1, from coordinate 15,130 downwards.
AGCCTTTAAAAACATTTGAGGTTATAGAAAACAATCCAAGTTTTCAGAAAGTTTTAAAAACTCGAGGCTTCCAAATACATTTTTTAAAAATTAAGACGATTTGGAAGTCATAATAAGATTTGGCAAATATGTCCTTGGATAAATTGGCAAAATTTTTAAAATTTATACTGAAAAAGTTTTAACATTTTGCAATTGGGCCCTATAAGCTAACGTACACGTTGTATTTCCTGGACGTATTGAAATAAATCATTCTACCCTTACGTTTCCAGACATTTTCAACTTCCCATACCTTCCCAGTTTTTCCAGGTCGTGGGGAACTCTTATGGAACAAAATACTACATTGAGCACTTACTAATACTCAGAAGTCTCAGAAGAATACTCAGAATTAATTTTTTCAAAATTATGACAAACTCGAAAACTACTGCAAAGTTTTCAAATATGTACTAATGAAAGTTGAAAAAAAATAACATATGAGTTATGATCTAACCTTGTGGAAGCATTATTTTTGGGATTGTAGCAAAATTAACACGTTAAATTTCCCTTTCTTTTCCAAAAAAGTCATCCTTTCCTGACTTATCCAGGTCTGGAGAATCCTGGTTAAAAGCGCAAACATGGTTCCCCCAGAAAATTCATTTCTAAGCACCCTGACTTTTTTTTCCAATGACATCAATGACAACGTCAAGATATTTAATGGCTAATGTAAGCCACTATTTTGAAAATTCTACACACAGTGCACAGGAAATTACATGTATATTCAATATTTTTCAAATTTACAATCAGCATGAAAATTAGACGAATTTGCATTCGGAAGATGTAGAAAATCTGTTGAAAACTTTAAATATTCGTACTCGAAAACAGTTGAAAATGTTTCAAATTTGTTCTGTTAAAAAGGTTGGTAACTTTGAAAATATGTGCTGGAAAAGGTTGGAAAACGTGGACAATTTTGAAAATTTATACTTGGTAAAAGTGTAAAATTTTGAAAATATGTATTCAGTGTGGAATTTGTTAAACAATGCGGTAAAATGTGGAACATTTTGAAAATTTGTTTGTGGTGAAAACGTACAAAATTTTGCAAATTCTATCTCGGAAAACGTGTAAAGTTTTTGGGGCACGACTTTCACTTATATGTTTATCATTGAATACATATCTGGTGCACATTAGAAATCAGGATTACCTAAAATGTTGACATGTCCGGAGATTTTCATTTAAGCAGTTTTCACGTAACATATAAAACATATAGGGTAAAAGCTCAAGTTTGTTTAAACATTGAAGTTTTATTTTCATTAAATCGAGTTGCCTTTATTCGATTTTAACAATCGACGATGCAGTACATGTATTTTGCGTATCCATAAAAAATAATTATTTTACATTTACGAGACCATACACTTTTAAAGATTTTCAAAACTATTTTAATTTTGAAAATTTCGAGCAAATAGAAATCATGAATATCATGTGTCAAATTATTACGTCGAAAATTTTGAAATTTTGCAATCTGAAATACATTCAAAAATTTAAAATGATCGTAAATGCACCTTAAGCTAACCACGAATTAAAAGCATTGATTTTGGATTACGAAAACATTAACAAAGCTGAATTTTCCTGACATTTTCAGATTAAGTCGTTCTTGCCCTGCAATTCCAGTTTTTGGAGAACCCAGTATTTGGACATAAATTGCGTATATTTATCTAAGAAAGGATTATGTCCCTTTATCTTCCAAGTTCTACTATGAACTGGAATGGCATCAATGAGTTCCCAATGAAATTCATTCTGAAAATTTACAAACAATTTCCGATATTTCGTTCGGATTAGCCTCATTAGAAACTCGATTGTCTCATAGAACTCCTCACGGAGCAAACTTTTGCACCAATAAGTAAGGGAGGAGTTGAAGTCAAAGGCGCCTTCTTCCATTTGTAGGATGTGGTCAAACACGAGAGAGATCAAGAATTCATCCTTGACCAAGAAAAGATTCACCAACAAAGGATCGATGAACACATAGCTGTAAACCAGCAGCTTGCTCTTGAAGTTCGTCAAACCCAAATTCCAGAACCTTACAAAGAGGCTTCTATAGTCATAGTCCTTGTAGTCAGCGGATAACTTCTTGGAAATATTATACGCGATATACCAGAACTGCCGCTTTGAAAGACTCGGCATCAGCACTTTGGCCCTTTCCAGAAAGAGATGCTGGTATGGCCATTCGATAAGCAGGAGGAGCAAACAGGTACTGATAGGGCCCTTTCTTCCCTGCAGCCATTCACCGTCCATGACATTGTCATGGAGGCATGTATTGCATAATGCGGGTGTTAGAAATAAATACCCTGGATGATCATAACCGTAGCACCAGATTCTGCTCAGAATAGCCTTGATTGACTTCGGGGCTGCTTTCTCCTGGAAATACCTTATCGCACTGATTCTGCGATGACACCACGTCAAAAACCAGCCCTCCACTACTTGTTCGTGGCTTAGAGATGCGCCGATGATTTTGACATCAAAATTTCCACCGTAGACGTTGTTCCAGAAGTTAGCATGTGGATTGGACCGCTCTCGCAACATGACGGATGTTATCTGTTTGCCAAGAGTGAAAATATCATCTTCAAGACAATGTTCGCACGCTGTTACGAACCGCTGATAGACCAGTTGGTCGCTCGCTATGATGGCTTTTGCACTTCTTGTTATGTCCACGGTGCCGTGATGGGTAAGAATGACACGTAATTCTTCACCGTACCTTTCGTACCAGCGCAGCATCTCCTTCATTACTGGTCGAATGATCGCAACAATCTCGGTGTTAAGCGTTTGAGGTAAATCCAACTTAGGAACCATTTCAGCGGCTTTCGGTGCGATGGATTTGGGATTGTCCATGGTTGATGGATCATGTCTTGCATTCTCCAGTATATTTTGGGTAACGCTCACTAAGCACATCTTACGCAGGGAGCTCATCCAGGTTTCGATATTGTAGTTGATGTTCATGCTTGATTAATCTGAAATATGATTTTAATATGAAGCATTACTTGAACGTTGCTACGAGAGAACAGGGCTGTAGCAACGTGAAAGCTAGGGGGTGGACTGCACCCGGGCGTTGAGGGTAAGGGGACACCAAAAAGTAATATATGCACTATGTAACTTTTTACATGTTGTTTTAGGTAAATTTTACGAAATGCTCAATATTTTTATCTTAAACTTTTTTAAAAATTTTTACTAATTCCCTCTCCTGATTTTTTAATATTTTAAAAATCCTCATTGATAAATTGAATCTTACTTTGTCAATTCTTCAAAAATTTCATTCGTCTATTTTAAAAGTTTTTCAAACGGCTTTTACTAAAAAGCCGTTTGAAAAACTGAAAATTTCGCAAAAATATTTTTGTTTTATTTTACGAATTTTCTATAAATTAGCAGGTTATAATTTACAATACTATTGTGGAACAGGGGGAAAGAAGTGCTTAACTTATATATCCTGTCTCCCGGGTGTCAAAGATGTTGCTACGAGCTATAAATTCTCAATTTATGATTCTTTTGTGATTTGTGATTTTTATTTGGTCCAATGTTGACCAATATTTTGTCATTAGATGAATTGATTGATTTCGTTCTATAATCAATTTAACAAGTATTAATGAGCGTTTTCAAATTGTCATAAACCACAAAACAAGTAAAAAACAAATGAAAATTTTTTAAAAAATCTTCTTTTTATGTAACAGAATTATACCTAGAATTTGTACAGATATATTTTTTTAAATTTTTCTTATAGTAATTTGGGATATAGGATGATTTTGTAACCAAGTTCGCTGGTTTTAATTTTTTTTTCATAAACTTTTGCGACTAACAAAGTCGGGTTTCAAAGTTTCAGTATTAAAAAAGTTTAAGACGTTACATTAATTTTCTTTTAAGTTTTTTAAAATTTTCAGAAATTTCAGCTCACAATCTTTGATGAGGTGATAACACAAACCTCGTTTCATGCCAACACGTTTTTCTAACACACAGAAAACATGTTTTTGCAAGCACTTTTTATGGCGACAAACAAATCAATTCATGCATTGATTAAATTATTGTCTAGTATTAAAAAGTTTACTTACCTGGATTTCAAAAATACTCGAAAAACTAACAAAGAATCGGCGTAATACAGAATTCAACGTCTGACCACTGTCCAAAGCTTCAAATGACCAGAACAAGAATGTCTTTTAGGTCCACTCCTACTGAGGTGTTACCCAAACAAGGATATGGTCTATTTCTGGGCTCAGTATAATTGCTAAAGGGTTAGAAGGGCTATTTCATTAAATCAGGTCGTTGACCACTGGTCATTAGGGGGTCATTTCAAAATAGAATTCAAACACCAAGTTCATGAATGCAACACGGTTTTAGCTCAAGTCGTTGAATAACTTCTCACTTCGTTGGTTAGTGAATTTTTTTTCAGAAATTTTTCAGAAACTTGCGTGTAATAAATTAACATTTCAAATGTAAAGTGTAAAATGTAAGTGTAAATGTAAGTGTAAAAACGAGATATTCTGTAACGGGGACAAAGTTAAGTAAATAAAAATCTTACAAAATTTTAAAGCTCCAAATGTTTGATTTAGAGAAATTCCAAAAAACGACTAGCAACATTTTCATTGTTTTTTTTTTCACAGTTTGAAATTTAAAAAAAACTTTATTCGGAAAAAACGTGGAAATATTGCGAATTTTTACTTTTTTTTTTGTCTTTTTAGAAAATGCCAAAAACCAGTACTTCAAAGGTGCAGACATGAAGTCGGAAAAGTTAGTAAAAACATTGAAAATGACGCTATTCGTTTTGTGGAATTTCCCTAAATTCAAGATTTGGAACTTTAAAATTTGTTATATTTTTATCCCCTTTGACCCCTTTACAGAATATTTGGTTTTTACACTCCTCTGCACCAAGACACTTCCATTGTCCTTAATCTTAGCCCCCATTTGAAGGAAACATTTGAAAATGTCGAAAGGTAAAGCTAAACCCACGGGTTTTTGAAAGTTTTCAGAATTTTTAAGATTTCAAATGTTAAATTAACGCAAGTTTCTGTGAAATTTCTAAACAAACATTCACTTATCTTAATTTGCAAATGAAATGAGGAGATATTCAACGATTCAGCTATGATCGTGATTGCTTCTTGAACTTGATGTTTGAACTCTATTTTGAAATGACCACCCTACTGACCAGTCGCCAACGACCTGATTTGCTGAAACAGCCCTTTTGACCCTTAGCAATTCTACTGTGCCCTTTAAAATAGACCATATCCTGTTTTAGGTAACACCTCACCCCTTATGGTCAGTGGCAGTGGACCTAAAAGACATTCTTGTACTGGCCATTTTATGAGATTTGCATGGACAATGGTCAATGTTGAACTCTATTTTACGCTGATTCGATGTTAGTTTTCCGTGTTTTTTGTAAAATCTAGGTAAGTTAACTTTGTAAAACTAAAAAAAATTAAGTAATGCATGACTTTATTTGTTTGTCGCCATAAAAAGTGCGTGTAAAAAACATGTTTATTGTCTGTCAAAAAAACGTGTTTGCATGAAACGAGGTTTATGATGAGCTAACATTTTTAAAATTTTGAAAACGTGGACGAAAATGATCGAATCAAATGTTTTGAACTTTTTTCATATTTAAAATCTGAAACTCAGTTGTTATTTACAAATGTTTCTGGGGGGAAAAAACCAAAAAAACAAACAGCGAACTTAGTTGCAAAATAATCCCACTGTATGTCTGAAATTATTATAAAAATCTTGAAATTTATCGAAAATTTTGCCAATTTGAATGCAAGTAAATCTGGATGTAAATGTTAGCAATCGTTCTGTTATTATTCCCTCATATACAGAATTTTTTTTTAACAAATTTATTTCTCCTGTTTTTCACTTATTTTGTGGGTTATGATAATCTAAAAATATTTAAGAAATTTAGATAATGGATTACCTTAATAGACACAGTAATACTCAATAATTTTATTATTCATAAAATCAATCATCTGACTGATCCTAAATTTCATAGGATTGAGCAAAATAACTTATTTAAAATTTTGGTTTTGATTTTTGGAAACAAAAAAAAAATTGGAAAATAGATAAAGAAATATTTCAATTTGCTTTGACCAAATTTTGGAAATTTTTAACTCATATAGCCTACACTATAGTGCCATAGCGACATCTTTGGAACCCCGGATGACAGAATAAGAACATCAGATGGAAGGGGGGAGGAACCCTTTCCCCTGTCCAACAATAGAGTGGTAAATTTCGACCATCTAATTTATAGAAAATTCGTAAAATAACACAAAAATATGTCTTGCGAAAGTTACGTAAAAAGACGTTTAAACAATTTTTAAAAAATATGAATAAAAATTTTGAAAAATTGACAAAGTAAGATTCAATTTATCAATGAAGATTTCCAAAATGTTGAAGAATAAAAAGATGAAATAACTGAGCATTTCGTAAATATTAACTTAAACAACATGTAAAAAGTTGACAATGTATATATTTCTTTTTGGCGTCCCCTTACCCTCAGTGCCCGAGTGAAGTCCACCCCCTGGCACCCACGTTGGTATATGGCATTGTTCTTTTGTGGCAACGTGAAAGTAATGCTTCATATTAAAAACATATTTCAGATTCCTCCAAAATGGGCATCAACTACAATATCGAAACTTGGATGAGCTCCTTGCGTAAGATGTGCTTAGTGAGCGTAACCCAAAATATATTGGAGATTGCAAGACACGATCCATCAACCATGGACAACCCCAAATCCATTGCATCGAAAGCTGCTGAAATGGTCCCTAAACTGGATTTACCTCAAATGCTGAACACCGAGATTGTTGCCATCATTCGACCAGTCATGAAGGAGATGCTGCACTGGTACCAAAGGTACGGTAAAGAAGTACGTGTCATTCTCACCCATCATGGCACCGTGGACATGACAAGAAGTGCAAAAGCCATCATAGCGAGCGACCAACCGGTCTATCAGCGGTACGTAACAGCGTGCGAACACTGTCTCGAAGATGATATTTTCACTCTTGGCAAACAGGTAACATCCATCATGTGGCAAGAGCAGTCCAATCCACATGCTGACTTCTGGTACGACGTCTACGGTGGAAATTTCGATGTGAAAATCATCCGCGGATCTCTAAGCCAAGAACAAGTAGCTAAGGGCTTCTTTTTGGCAGGGCGTCATCACAACATCAGCGCGATAAGGTATTTCCAGAAGAAAGCAACCATTAAGTCAATCCAGGTCATTCTGAACAGATATTGGGTCTACTGTTATGGTCATGCAGAGGATTTATCTCTAACACTTGATTTATGCAATATATGCCTTAATGATAATGTCTTGGACTTTGAATGGCTGGAGAAAACAAAGGACACCATCAGTACCTGTTTGCTCCTCCTGCTTATCAAATGGCCCTACCAGCACCTCTTTCTGGAAAGTGCCGAACTGTTAATGCCGAATCTTTTGAAGCATGACTTTTGGCATATTGCGCGTAGTATTTCCAAGAAGTTCTCCGCTGACTACAAGGACTATGACTATAAAGGCCTCTTTGTAAGGTTCTGGAATTTGGGTTTGATAAGGTTCAAGAGCAAGCTGCTGGATGACAGCGAAGACTTTATCGTATCTGTATTGGTGAATATTTCCTTAGTCAAGGATGAATTCTTGGTCTCTCTCGTGCTTGACCATATATCCCAAATGGATGAAGACTACTTGAACAACGACTTCGACTTCGACCTTACTTGCGTGTGTTTCGAGCTGTTCTATTTAGAGGCCTATGAGTCGGTCGAATGTCTAATGAGGCTGTTACGAAAGAAATATCGAGAAATGTTTTTGAAATTTCAAAAAGCATTTGATAGGGAACTTATTGATGACATTTCAGAAATTTTCTATCGGCATAATTCAGACAGAATTACTAGGATAAAAGAATATTGTTTCTTAGATAGATACGAGCAATTTATGTCCAAATACTGGGTTCTTCCAGAACTGGAATAGTCGGGGAAGAACGACTTAGTATTTTTGTCGCTTTGCGCATGCGCAGTATGATTTTGTATAACCGTTTCAATTGACACGGAATTTTGCCAGGTTTCAGATTTGAAAGGTTATCCAAATAATTTAATTCACTCAACTTTGTTTATAATTTCTTAACAAAAATTCACATACTTTTAATTTATTACAAAAACAGTATGACCGTGTTTGCGCCGAGATAGAACATTGTGTCTGAATTCTATTTTGAAATGACCGCTTTTGAGTACTGACCAGTCGCCAAAGACTAAAATAGCTATTTTGACCCTTAGCAATTATACTGCGCCCTCAGACAAAGCCAATATCCTGTTTTGGGAAAAACCTTTAAATATTCAAAAATGTTTAATGCATAAAAAAATGGATACGTCGGTTTAACGCCAATTCAATTCCTTTATTTATAATCAATACCGTACTTCAACTTCTGAAATCGATATACAGTTAATACAGAAAGAAGTTTTGTAAACAGTAATTGTAATGCAAAACAGACAAATTCCGTGACACCAAACAATATTGAAAACTAGAAACAATTATTCAATTTAACTCAATTGTTCAAATTATAATGACAGAGTAGGATGGCTAGCGGTATATAAACTGGTCGGTAAAAACTATCAAAGGAAACCAAATATCAAATAACTGAAAGTCTTCTTTTCCATTGTGTTTGTATAAATTTTTGTGTTGAAATATTTTTGTTTATTAAATGAAAAATTTAAAAAAGGGTAATTCCTAAATAACTTGTTAAGAATTAAAATACTCAAGTCTTTCTAGCAAATTAAACACCATATGAAAACAGCTGGTCAAGTTTCAGTTGTTTAATTCTTCATGTTTGGAAAATAAAATCATTTTTTACAACAACGGTATTCTTTAAAATTACATAAACAATTTTAAGCACATTCATTAAATACAATTCAGTAGCTATTGGAGCCCTCTTAATCATCATATTGGATTAATATGGCAAATATTTCACGATGATTTCATGAAATTCAAAGAAACACTTCGCCTTCCTAACATCATCAACACTCGAACCAGGTACGCAGACGAAAAGAGAATTTTTCATGAAACTTTCAAACTTCTCGAACAATTTCTTCTCTTTCAATTGACAAACTCTTACGAGAATTTCCAAGGCCTCGTACTGCATATCTATGATCATTGTATAACAGAGACAACTTTTATCGGAGGTAAAGAAATACTTTTCCTTGTGTTCATCAGGAATGTAATCGAGGAAGAAGGAGGTCATGGTTTCGTCTTTCATCGAGAAAATCTGGCGATACAGCTTAAGACAGGGTTTAGAGTTTAGTAGTAAAAGTTTTCTCTTTTGGTCAGTACCTATTTCCCAGAAACCAATTAAGAGTCCCTTGTAATTATAGTCATCACGACCATTCATTACATTTTTAAAAATTGATTCAAAAACAAGCCAATGTTGGTAGATACCGAAGCCATCAACTAGCGACATTGCAGCTTGCAGGAAGAGGTGCTGATAGGGCCATTTGAGGAGCGCGAGGAGAAGTGTTGTAAAAAAGGTGCTCTTACGCTGGTCTTGTTGACCTTTGGGAATGATTCCAAAGAGCTTAGCAATAAAACAGGGTGAAGTGCCAGAGAGGTTAACACGCCACGGCTCAGGGGTTTTCTCCAAGAAGTACTTTTTCGCTTCGGTGGTGTTAGCTAACGAACACCCTACGCTGCAGTGTCTTTTACTGATATCTTTGAGGCTGATGGGCGCATCGAAACAGCCATTGTAAATAATATCTAGCCAGACCTCATCCATAGATCTTCTACGTGCAGAGCGCGTTCGTTTATTAATAATGGAATCCTTCTCCAGCGGCGTGAGCTGCTTGCCGAAGTAAAAAATCTCCTCCTCGAAGCAATACTCGCAAGCTATTTTGAACCGATCAACTCTGGACAAACGTGAATCAGTATCAATTAATAATCTGGCACTTGCGGTCTCGTCCACTGCACAAAACGGTGTCATGATAGGACGTACACTGCTACCGTGCCTTTCGTACCAGAGCTTCATCTCCGATACGATAGTTGGAATCCGCTTTTTGATCTCACATTTCATCCCTGGTGGCCAATGCAACTGTTGAATCCTCTCGATGGCTCTGGAAGATATTGTTTTGTATGGACTTCGTGGATTAGATGTGACAGCCTTCACGATGCTGTAGCTTACACTCGTCAAGCACAGGTCTTGCAACGAGGTGTTCCAAGTTGAAAGGTCGTAGTTTAGATCCATATTTTAGGAACCTGATAAAAAAGAAATCATAACTGCTCATGTAATGTTTTGTTTATTAACATATTTTTATGGAAGTTATACCGGGTGGTCCATTTATCATGATTCGTTCAATATCTTTTAAAATTAATAGTAAATCGTAAAAAATATTATAATGAAAAATCCAAGGGATCCCTTTGAAATTTTCAATGGGACCCCCCATTTTTTTGCAAATTATGAATCTGCGCTTAAAACAAAATAAGTTTTGTCTAAAAGATTTTTTCGGTATAATCTTAGATGTTGCTTTAATCGATGTCCGACATCGTGTAATATGCCATTCACTTTTTTCAACAGGTAGCCTGTTTAAACTACAGTTGAAGTTCAGCCTGACATTTTTGAAAATCACACAACATGTCTCGACACTATACCTATAATTACAATCTAAAGAGAGAAAAACCAAAACAAACACTGGTCATGCAAAACCGAAATTTAATTATCCCTGTAATTTTAATTTTTGTATAATCATATATATGGATATGGGTATACACTTTATATATTTTGAGGAAATTGATCCAAAATGTTCAATTTTTCATTTCGTATTTGAAGCAATCGTCCCCTTGATAAACCTCGTAAGAATTCCTGCCTTCTATCTTCGCATTCTTGACCGCATCGTCCAGCGCTTCATTGCTTGCTTTACCATCCTTGGTCCACAAGACGTAACCTAGAAAATTAATTTTGCATACAATTATTAAATTTAGTTCAATTATTTAAAATTTTAGTTATATTTACGTCAAGGAAATGGAAATATGTTAGCTAATAATTTCATGGAAAATTAAACTTTAATCGACGTTTTTATTTAATTTTTATTATTATTAAATTTCGATAAATTGGTAAAACTTACCTTGGCCAAGAAACTTTTTGTTTTTCTCGTAACATACAGTATCAACGAAAATATCGTCGAATCGTGTGGTATAGCCGGTAAGTACTGTCAATCCTAAAAAAAACAAATGAAAATCACCCTCAAGTTACTTAAAACATTTCGTTTCCATTACTTTCATTAATTTTATTTAGGTGTATTTAGATTTTTCTGAGTTAATTTTTACATTACTTTGGGAATAATTTGGTTTTACCTTTATTTAAATTTCTTCTTGCCTTTTGTGTTTTCTGAATTACATTTTTTTTTTCTAAATCACTTTTGTCTTTTTCTGAATTACATGTTTTCTTTTAGCTGAAATACTTTTCACTTTTTTCTGAAATACATGTACTTCTAACCTATTTTTAAATTACTTTTTTTCTTTAGCTGCATGACTTTTTTTTACCTTTACTTCCTCACTTTTTTACTGAATGACTTTTTTTGCTAATTTTGAAAGACAATCCTAATTTTATTATGTCTTCCTTTTTATAAATTACTTCTCGCAATTTTCTGTTACTTGAATTACGTTATTAAAACTTTTTTTTAATTACTTTTATCTTTTATGAATTAGGCTTTTTTCTTATCTTTTCTTATCTGTTTTTGAAATTATTACTTTTTAGCCTGTTTATAAAATACTTTTAACTAATTTTGGATTTGTTTTTTAACTTTATTTCTAAAATACTTAGCCTGTTTTTTATTCCTATTTCTGCGTCATGTCTTCCTTTTTTTTAAATAACTTCTTTCATTTTTCTGTTACTGAATTACTTTTCTCATTAATACATGTAGTAAATCCTAAACATTTATCTTTTATAATTTTTGTTATAAGTTGTTATTTTATCTTTCATTTCAAATATTTTGGCAATCGGAGTTTAAATTTTCTTTTTTGTAATTACTTTGGCTTCATTCTGTGTCTAAATTACGTTTTTTACTTAATAACTTTTACTGTTTGTTAAATTATATTCTACTTCCGAGTCAAATGGTTTCCTTGCAATGTCGCCAATTAATTACGAGATGTTAAATACTCACTGTCTTTCAAATTCACCAAAATGAATTGGTCCTTCGCCGACTGGCTTATTTCGTACATATCATTGATAAAGGTCCCATTCCTTGATTCGAGCGTAATAAATAAAATATTCACAAATTGTAAATTCAAGATGAAACTTTTTCTGAAAATAATTCCCTCTCAAAAATCGTTTATTTTTCCGAGTTATTTTATTAGGATTTTTTTTTAATTAAATGACAATCTACGTTTTAGCGTTGTAAGATTTACAGAAAGTATCAATTAATCAGCTTTCAAAATTCAAAACGTCTTTCTTAATATAAGAAAATTATCATTTTTTTTTCTTAAATCGACAAATTTTCTTACGTCTTTATATAATAGAGGAACGATATGAACATAGATTTTTTGTCCATGCTGTACACAAATTCATACCTCGCACAATCGTGTTGAAATTGGCCTTGGATGTCAATGAAACGTTGAACGCGCCAAATCGTACCGTTTAACTAAAATAGAAGTCAGGGATGTTGAAAATACAATTGTATATACTAAAGGGTCAGGAAAGAATGACTTATTTTTAAAATGTCAGCAAAATTCAGCGTATACGTGATATCACGATCTAACATTTATTTTTCCACATGGCCAAGCCATATGTAAGGGCTGAGTAAAATATGAAAAATGTTCACCAACTTTACAGGACAAATTTGCGAAATGTTTACCAAGTTCAGAGGACAAATTTGCGAATTATTTAACAGTTTTAAAGAACTTATTTGCAAAATCTTAAGCAGTTTCCGAAAACTAATTTACAAAATGTTAAACAGTTTTGAAGTACAAAATTGCAAAATGATTAACAGTTTCCGAGAACAAAATTGCAAAATGTTCAATAGTTTCGGAATACAAAATTGCAAAATGTTCACTAATTAAGTTTACTTTTCCATGAAATTATTCGCTAACATATTTCCATTTTCCTGACGTAAATTTTAACTAAAATTTAACATTTAAAAAAGTTTTCGAAGACAAATTTGCGAAATGTTTACCAAGTTCAGAGGACAAATTTGCAACTGTTTTCGAAGACAAATTTGCGAATTATTCAAAAGTTTCAAAGTACTTATTTGCATATTGTTCAACAATTTCCGAGAACTAATTTGCAAAATGTTCAACAGTTTCCGAAATCAATGTTTCAGAGTTCAATTTTACCTATATTATCCCTATTTTTCAGTATAATTTTCAGGCTAATTTTAGAAAATTTTCTTTCATGTAAGTTCCCTTAGATTTTTTTTTAAATTAACGTATATAAGTAAATATATCAAAATATCGAAAGTTTCCCTGTGAAGATCTTGACTAATGTCAATTTTGTCGTTGGTCCGGAAAATGTATTTTAAAACACGGAAAAGACAATACAGTTAAATAGGAAATTTCTGGGGGAACCCTGCCTCAGTGAGAATCATATAAGTAAAATAAGATGCGTAATATGACATTTTTGACTAAGCTAAATAACTTACTTTCTCAATCTCGAAATCAATGGCATTGTCGGGCTTTTGGCAACTTGTTTGAACTTTGGCAAGGCTTTGAAGGCAGGCGGCAAACATAAAAATGGCCAAAATGGCCACAGATAAAACTTTTAACATCATTTTTAGTTCTTGAAATTACTCTATCGACGTATTCGTTAGAATTATAACGGTGAACGTGCGCTTACCTTTTTATACTACCTCATAATACTAATTAGCCAGCCGAATTGAAATAATTAATACTAGCATAATAATGGAGTTGACAGCTGTATCAATAAAAACTGACAATGCTTCATCGTAATTTAAGATTTATTGACTTGGATTAGCGTCAGAGACGCCACATTTGCTAGGTTTAAAAAGGCTGCACTAATATTGAATGTATTGTGGCGACCTTCAATACACGTTACATAGTGCCCACGTCAAGTACATGTATATCTGTGACGTTGATACGTCGTGTGACCTTGACCACTTTGTCCAGCGTAGCCTTGTCGGCTTTACCACCATCCTTGCTCCACACGATATAACCTGGAAAATTAATTTGGCATTAAATTTTTAAATCAAGTTTAATTATGGCGAATTGGACTGGGCACGCCTGTGTGCACCAAGTGTAAGTTTCTGCACCCGTTCCATTCAGCTAGGCAATGGTGCATACTTCAGTGAAGTGGGTGCACCTAACGTTCCATATTCGACAGGTTACACCCATTGCACCGCGTGTACACCGCCTACACCGTCGAGAGAGTAGGTGCACCCACAATGGCGTATTCGACTGATTGCGCGGTGCAAGCTCATAACGTCGCGTCGTTGGGGCATCAGACCACGTGTGTCCAGTGGAACAAAAGAGTGCTAATCGCCAGAGCCAATTTGGAAGATACACCACAGCACAAAAGTTGTTAATATTTGTGTGTTTCGAGACATTCGTTACTTTTTTGTCCAAAATCGCAAATTCTTTTTCTATAAAAATGCGAAATTTGCCGGGTTTTCGGAGGAACACAATATCAAAATTGGCCCATGAATTCGCCACTATTTCCGAAACATGCCACGTTTTCCGAGGAAAAAAATTGCGAAATTTGCCCATGAATTTGCCACGTTTTCCGAGGGACAAAATTTGCAAAGTTCCCTAGTTTTTCGCAACATTTTCCACGTTTTCTGAGGGCAAAATTTCAAAAATTTGCCACGTTTTCCGAGGAGAAAATTTTCCACATTTTCCGAAGACAAAAACTCCTACGTTTTCCGAGGACAAATTTTCAACAATTTCCGAATGCAAAATTGCAAATTTTTTAAAAAACTGACATGCAACAATTTTTTTTAAATTGTCGTTATAATATTTTGCAAAACCTGTTCCTGTGTTTTTCAATTCAACTCAGTACCCTACATTCAGCAAATAAATGCCATATGGTAGGGGGGTCAAGCCCATTTTTAGGAGAAAGCTCCTACATCATTTGCGACTTACGGTAGCAGTAACCAACGAGGTTCAAACCTCAAACTTAAGTTAAACCAGCTATTTGAGCTCTAAAAAATGGTT